>JAXGGA010004383.1:0-89083 GCA_038373865.1 Uloborus plumipes
GAAACGAAGTCGTTAACGAGAAAATTAGTTTTTCTCGGTGCGTGACGTCACCTTCCGTGAGGCGATATTTTTTGCTACCATGAAAGGGACGTAAACGAATCGGTGACGACTTTAGCTAACGAGAAAAAGGGTTTTCGTTTTCGTCGCAGCGATAGGTGGTGAGTTTGCGTTTTCGGTAGCGACTAGGGTTATTCAGCTTTGTTTACCTCCAGTAAAGATGGCCGAGGCGTTAATGCTAGCTGTAATCCAAGCTGAAGAGGCACAACAAATTCCCCGAAATCGTTCGAGTAGAAGAACAAGTTGCTTTCACAAACTCGACGAAATGGAATTTGTGTCTCATTTCAGATTAACCAAATCATTAACGGCCTTTCTGATTGAGGAATTAAGGCCGTATGTCGAGACGCGATCGACGAGGAAGGACGTACTCACCGCGGAAATGGAATTAAGTGTGTTTTATTAACATTAATACCTTGTTTGAATTGACTTTTTGAAATGATCTTTACGTTTTGACTCAAATAAATATAATAAACACCCCAATAACCAGCCCACAGCAGCAGAATGTTTTGCAGTGTTCTGCGCTATTCGACATTGGAATAGGAATTCGTAATTTTTCCTAAATTAAGATTGGAGTTCTGCTCCATTTCTTCTACCAACATTGCGATTTGACTTTTTTTAACGCGGATGTTTTTTGCAGCAGACATGATGACAGCCGAGCAATTGAAGGTTCACACGTGCGACTGTTTGTGTGAGAACACGAAGTAGGAGCTATCTTTTGATTGGTTGGTTGTTCTCGATATCGATTCACAGGAGAACGGAGGAAAAATTCTCACTCGTGGCTTTGGTGGTAGCTCAAAAAAAGGCAATCGACAATTTTCTCGTCTGCTCGCGCTTTTCGTGAATGAGTAGTTGTCGTCACGAGAGCTAAACGTAATAATCGTTGTAGGGCCCCAGGTCAGAATTCTCTGACCACTAGATAAGGTGGCCGGCAAAACTTCTTATCAAAATACTAAAAACAACAAGAAGTTCTGTCAAGAACTAAACGAGCCTACTTTCCCGTACATCGACATCGGCATTCTCGCATCTGATCATTATTCTCTTTATTATCTGAGACTAAAAGTTATGTCAAACATACCTTTTTAGCATTTAGAGCTGATTTCGAAAAGCAAAATATACCCCTCTCGTCAGATGAAAAAGACACGTAAAAAGTTATTAGCGAATAAATAAAGTTTTATCGCACCTTTTAAAGAGAAACTGTTACAGTTCGTTTAGTTCTTGACAGAACTTCTTGTTGAATGATGTGAGAGAGATTAAAAAAGGCCTAACTGCGTGCAGATGGTTCAGACGAATGATAAAACTAAAACATGATGTACTTAACTAGACGTTATACTAGCTCTACATACATTTCACCCTTTTACCGTTTCGTCGTTTTTGAGTCGTTACGTACACGAATTCCAAATTCATTACTATTTTAAATTAAACATAAACAACGAAGAGAGCTACTATTAACAAAAGAAGCCCGTGTTTGATCAATTACATTTATATCTTAGAACTACAATTTATTTTAAAACTGCATTTGTTTAGTTAGAATTTTTAAGAAAAGCGTTCAAAAATCAACAATGGCTGCAAGAATTTTGCAGAACATCGTCTGCTTTTAAATTTGCTTACCATTTTGAATTTACTGATTTTAGCAACAGAACCAAAATTGGAGTTCATCTTCTAATTGTTGTTATTTTTATGCTTAGAAAAATTCGCAAATACTTTCCTTGATAATGAATTAATGTTTTAAGGAATATCTTCGGCAAATAGGTTTACGATGGAACAGCCCAATATAAGCCTTTGCTACTCATCCGCAATAAAAAATATTTGGTCCTTTCCTGGTAAGTCAAACATTTGAAATTATTCAATTTGCGTTAGGCTTAGGCAGGAATTCAAGTGAAACAGGCGATCGCAAATTACAATCGCTACTGAAAATGAATTACATTAGAACGTTTCTTGATAAAAACATCGTGACGTCAGCGTGACGTTTGCCTATGAAAAACAAGCTAGATAAAACGTCACAGCCTACTTGGTGAATAAGAGGAGATCATTGACTGCTTGTGAGCTCTTATTGGCTCCACCCGTAGTGACGTCAGTGCCAAGTTAAGTTGATGATAATGTAATTCACTTCCAGTAGCGATTGCAATTCGAAGCGATTGCAATGGTGTTTCACTTGAATCCCTGCCTTAGTTTGTAAATTGTGAATGTCTCAGTTATGACATTAGTTTCCATGTAAAAAGGTTGCATTATAGTTTACGATTTTATGTTAATATACTTGCATTGTTTCACTTAGAGCCTGTTCGAATTGTATCTGTTCAGTTTTATGTTACGGGCATGCTGTTTTTACAAAGTTAATTTTAAATTTTCAAATCAATTGCTGAACATGCAAAAATGAAGGTTCGGGTCAAAAAAGTAAAGACACACTTTACACCAGAAATTAATATTTGAAACCGTTGAGATTCCAGGAGTAATTCCTGATCAAATTCGGTAATTATCCTAACCTTCCTAAAAATTATAACAAAAAAGCCTGTTTTTAGCTTTTGATGCAATTACATAACTTTTTATGTTAGTACCTCGCAGTGTTCACATTTTTCAGTAATTATGTAAATTTCAATTGCTAAAATTTTTAACTTTTTGGGAGAGAGATCAGTTTTTTGGCACATTACTGTTCTCTTTGGAGTATTAAGTTTTCTCAGTAATTACATAAAATTATAAAGGGATGCTTTATGACACTAAAATAAACTGATACATTATGCAGTTTTTCTTTTTTTCTGTATATTTATCGAAAAATCAGTGTGGTTTGAAAACCAGCTGCACAAGTAATTGATTCAAATATCATTACAATAATTTGGTACCATTTACCGGTAAAGTTAATTACATCATTGTGAAATGTAAAAAAGGCTATATTTATTTTATGTGAATCTATTCACAAAATGTCTCATTTATTTTAAGAGCTTCAAAGTAATTACATCTCGTAAATGGAAAACTGCCAACATGCATTTCTGAAAATTTTGTTATCAACTTTTAACACTCTGCTAATTTTGTGGGTCATTGTGATAATGCACGCAGATTGCGTAGTTCTATTTACATTTTTATGTTATTTTACTTTAATTTTTTTTCCATTGCAAGCTAACTGCTTTGCTTCATTAGTTGTAATTTTATTCAGTTACTGTATCTTCCATTTTTGCGAAACTGACATCTGGGATTTCTCGTTTTTGTACTATTTTTAAAAGAATGAATTTTAAATGTATCAATGCATTTACTTTGTCACTTGACGTATCCGATATTTAACTTTGAGGGAGGAGGAGGGGGAGGTCATTACTGAAATGCGAGCACTTAAATTGAAAGAAGGGGGGGGGGGGAGTGTTATAAGTGAAACATTTGGGCACAAGTAGGTGTCTTGGAGCTTGATAAATCTCCTTGGTTATTTTTTGAAATGTTATAATCAAAACGCAGTTTACGCTCTCTTTGGTCACGATATGGAAAAGTGACACAAGCCCCCCCCCCCCCCCCGACTCACTGCTTAGTTAACAACTTGGTGGAAAAAATAGTTATCGTAAATTGTTAAATCCCATTGTAAATTCGCTTCGGCGGTAAAAATTATTGCCAAATGTTATGGCAAACCCAAGTTTAAAACTGGTTGAATTTGATTTGATTTGACACTCGTAATTTTGAAAAAAGTCGCTGGCCCAAAAACCATTGAAAGTTAAAATTAACTTTATTTTATGTTGTAAAGTGCTAATAAAAGTTTTTGTTACTTTAATCATAGTTTGTATTTTTGAAAATCAAGACGGCCCAGTAAGAACGAAGTTTGAAAAGTGCAGTGAAAGTTAACTTTTCACTGAGCTGAACATCGTTTCGAATTCTACTGTACTACTGATAATAAAAAAACGATCGATTAAATGTGATCGATGAAAACTAAAGATCAATCGAATTTGCTTGTTCTCATAAAAGCTCTTGTTTGCTCACGTAGTTAATTCAGATCTTGTTTGCTACTACAGTTGAACCCCTCAATAGCGAACCCGGGATATAGCGAACCCCGGGTATAGCGAGCCTTTTCGTTGGTCCGATCTAAAACTCTGTGTCAGTAATGTAACTTTGTCCGCTTATAACGATCCACAAAGCCTGAAAAATCGGCTATAACGATCCTAAAAAAGTGGCGAAACCCAATCCTCACTTTGCAAGAAATTTTCCCTCTCAAAATCTATTTTCACCAGCGTTTCTGCTAATGAAAAAACGTAAACGGTTGAAATTGCAAAAAGCAGAAGGAGAAACTATGGACAGTTTTTTGTGAATGAAAACATTGACAAAATGCAGACATATGCAAATTATGATGTTCCTTATTATAGCAAAAACCGAATTCCAACTATTTTTTTGGAAATTCGGATATAGCGAACCCTCGGTTATAACGATCGCTCAAGTCGGTCCGTTGAGGATTCGTTATAGCGGGGTTTGACTATTATAAAGATTTAGCTTCTTGATTTGGTTGCGTTAGTAGTTAGATAACACCCTTATTCATCCAATACCCTTATTCATTCACCCTTTCGAAAAATTGACAGCAAAGAAGCTGTACAAAATACTTCTTGTACTAGTTATTGACACTTTTTTGTCCGTAATGAGAAAAAATTATTTTCTTTCTTTTTTATGAGATATTCATGAAATCTTATTGCAAAAAAGAAAAAAATCTTTTTTAGCTGAAACCAACAGTGTAGGCAAAATATTTTCCTGGATATTATCTGAAAACTTTTTCTACATATGTCACAAATCAGAATATTCTCCCGGAGTAGAAGGGGAGAAACAAGTTCTTCCTTGTAGATATAATACAAGGATTGTTAGCATTGCTTAAAACCTTAGATCCTGCTGAGTATTAGCCGCCGCCTCGCCTTCTGAAGAATTTGCACTGATCGCATGCTCATTATCAAGCTACATACTTCTTAATTTAAGAACGAAAGGATTTCACTGAAAGTGTGTTGTTCGTTGCGGAAAGAATTGGGGTAAAAAGTTGTAATGAAACTCGAATTTCGTGCAAGAAATATGAGCTAAAACTTTTTCTTGAACCAGGTTATAAGATCTATCATACTTAGCGTAATTTCTAACGTGATTTGTATAATTTCAAAGCATATAGGGTAGACAGACCAGTGAATAAATACTTTCAGTGAATGAACACCTCTTAATTTTCTTCACAAAATAAGTTTTTAAACCATTTTTCTTGGATGAATCAGCTCCCAAGTAGCACACTTCGTTTTTTAAAGGTTGTAAAATGGTTATTAACGTTGTAACAACCGCTTAAAAAACGTTTATGAAACGTTTAAAGGTTATTTGTGCTACCTGGGCTGTAGGCACGTCATTCTACACATTTCTAAAAAGAAAATATCTAGAAAATGCTGCATTTGTGTTTTGTTTGTTGTTTTCATTCACTGGATCAAGGCACTTTTTCTCCTTTCAACCCCCCGGAAAACTTGATCCAGAACTATAAAAATTAGCGTAATATTTTTTAAAATAATTACATATAGGGTAAGTGCTCCAGTAGTCGGCTAGTCTCCAGTAGTCGGCCACAATGACATAAAATTCCTCATAAATAGTACATTTTTAATTCAAAATCACATATGACGCATTCACACATTCATGTACCTATCCTCAATCATCAACCAGTGGCAGTTAAGTTTTGGGTACTTTTTTTGAATTAGTAATGAGTCATTTCATTTTGAATGGTGTGCCCGTCATCCAAGATTGCGATTCTGCTTATTTTTCAGCTAAGATGATTCTGTGGCCGACTACTGGAGCATTTACTAGTGTTGACAACAGCTTGGATTTTAACATAATTTTTTTTTTAATTTCTGAAACAAGTAGGTGATTCACTATCAGAAAGGTTCATTCTAAAGTTTTACCTTGTTTTTGTTGCTGTATTGATAGCTGAAAGTTCTAGGTTAGCCTAAGGCTACTATAACTAGGAGCTGACTCGTCAGCCATTTTGTTTCCCATCGAGTGTACGTGCTGTGTCGTCTGCTAACAAAAACCTCGCCGATTTGTAGATTTGTATGCAGAAAAATGGGTGGTTGTGCTGCAATAAATTGTAGCAATCACTCAAGGAGTAAAATCCGAATGTTTAGGTTCCCAACATGTGAACAAAGAAGGAAGAAACGGATTGTAAACTGCCGGCGCGAAAATTGGATTCCGACGAAAAGTTCCCAACTTTGCATAGTAAGTACGCTTGATTTTTTATGGATACCTTGTCTTTTTGGTTGAAATCTGTTATGAAGTGTCTTCTTTTTCCCGGATTTTCCAAAAAACTGGTCTGCACACTAAAACTTTTGATGTAGTAATTAAAAAAACAATACCTTAAGAAATGACAGGTTAGCCATAAATCTTGGCGGTAAAATGTTTGCCTCACCAATGTTTGTCGCCAACCAAATTTAAACACTCGTCGTACTTTTAAAGTACGCAACTCGGAAATTTGTTTTTAACGAAATTGTAGAACGCACAATAAAAGCGATAAATGCGCCAACATAGCAGCGTACTCTTGTTTACATCTGAGATCATGGGCATCAAAATGGCGGCATAGGTCAGCCTGTCTTCTATAGGAGCTCTAGGTTAGCCAAGATCCACAAAAGATCTCTTAAATGGCCGACTACTGGAGCACTTACCCTATCACCTAAGGTGTTTTTACTGTCACGTGACGAATGCTACAATTTTCAGCGATGCTATTAATTTTTGAAAACGAAATTTTGCTTAGGTGTTCATTCACTGGTCAGTTTGCCCTATTTAATCGAGTTTTTATTCATAAATAATGCATATTCATAAAAAAGCGCAAAGGTTACCCATATTTTTAAGCTAACGAAAATTGAGCAGCCGGAGGTTCAAAGAATGTGTGTGATTAACTTAATAAATCAATTCACTAGAGAAAGTAAAGTACGCGAAACACTTTAAATCCGCTCATGTGAATAAAAACTCCCCGAGAAACTAAGGAAATATCTGGCTAAACATACACCCGGCTAAAGACTCCCGCAGCCACCTAATCGCTCCTTAGCTTCCATCTTAGTTCCTCTACTCTACCCGAAAGATCAAACAATCCGGAACCGCCTCTACGGGCGGCCTCATTATTATTATTATGTGCCCACAAGAGGAGAAAGAAATGACAGGATGGGGGTTTCAGAGTTGGCTCACTCCGACAACTCGAACTTCGATCGATGCCTCTCCCGAAAAGGCCAAAAATGCGATTGCTCCCGAGGAGGAATCGTGCGAGATTTCTTTTTACTTCCTTTTACGTAGTATTTTGCGAAAAACCTACTGAATGATGTTGACCCTACACTACATGATTCTTTGTTCTTTGCAAGACATATATGGGCGATTTTCTGTAAACTTCTCATTTTTCACACGAAATCTGACCGGGCACGGTTTTTTGAAATGTTCGTATAATTATAATACCATTGCTCAGAAAATGAATCTATTACTTTGGTTTGAAAGAGGGACAATTGAAGTTTGTGTTTTTCTGATAAATTGTGATATGGGGTAAGTCCCCCGCCTAGTATAACTAGGCAGGGGACTGTGCCAGGTGGCTGTGTTTTTGCTCTTTGTTGCGTAATATCTGCAAAACTATTGGAACATAATTAGTTACGAGACTACCTATAAATTTAGGCACAAATAGTGGACATGATAACTAATATGTTTTATAATTAAATTAATTGACATTAATAAAATCACTTCCCAGAGGACTGTTTTCGCAACGACCCTGATGCATACTTTCATCACAAATGTGGCTCTCAAACTAAGCAAAGTAGCGTTTCAACACCGTTCTCGGCGATTTTGGCAAATTCACACTGCTTACTTTAAACTTCATGCCAAAAAGAATTTTCCAAAAGTTATAGATTTTTCGTATTACAGCTTTGAATCTGCTGCAGGGGACTGTTTGAAAAAACTCCGGACAGAATTTGCATGACAATTTCAAGCTTTAGAAATAAGTAATTATACCTTATTTCATAAGAAAAATATAGCTTCATTATTCTATTTTTAGATATTAATTGCCAAATTTATGTAGTGTTAATAGATTTTTTGAAATACTATTTTTAACAGTTAGACTATGGGATTGGAACAGCCAGGGGACTGTGTTTTTCGCGCTTAGATAATTTCTAGAAGAAAAAAAATTAAATTGTTATCACTCCAAATACAATTGGGCCACAAAGTATCAATGTTTTACTTGTATTAGGAGCGATAATTACTTTATTACACTTTATTATTTTTAAAATACTCAGTCCGGACAGCCCATTACCAGTTTACAAAGAATCGCCCATATATATATTTTTAGTGTAATAAGAAAACATTGGAAAACATTTTAAAATTTTAATTTTGAGGATAGATGGTTATATTTGCTTTAAAGATACCTAATATTTGCTTTTTATGCTTGAGTCGCCTTATGCGTGGTCATAAGGAAAAATAGTCCATATATCCAATTGGCAACGCTATGCAGTGTAAGGTTAAGATCGGCGATACTTAGATATTTTTGCACTGTTTCGTGGCAAACTAGGGATGTAAATGTTTGAATTGTTATCTTGCTCACTCCAAGCACTATTTTAGCACTTAAGGCATGCGCTAAGAAATTTACACGTAAAAGGAAGTAATGTGGCGTCCATACCAGATTTTTGGATAAGAGTAGACAATTTTCTATTCAGGATAAAAATGCGAAAGTATTTCTTACGACATACATATCGCACCCTTGCTACAAAAGTGCCACAACTCAAAAAACTACGTTTTCCAGGAATTGCAAAAAACTGTTCCCGGGTTGACTCGGCACATTTTAGTATTTTTGAATTTGTCAATATGAAGACCGATACATCTCAAACTATGATCTTTAGTTACGCACGTTACTCTACGACGGCTGGACGACAACTCAAGATGTGGCATTTCAGTGGAAGGGGTCCTATGCATCTTGATGATAGCAAAACGCCACAACTGCCCTTTGGCGACTGATTTTTCAATGCAACTTCTGGCTCTTTTGAAGACTGGTATAGACGTGTAAACTACGTCTAATGACGGTCATAACTCAAAAATTACAATTTTTGAGTTGTGGCACTTTTGTAGCAAGGATGAGATGTGTATTGTGTACCTAATATCTATACATGGCACACCTGGATGAATACTGTCACAACTCAAAAAGAGAAAAATTTAAGACATGGAGAAGAAATTGATGTTGTAAAGCAGAGGTAGGCAAACCCGTCGCTCTCGAGCCCACTTAGAGCCGATCGCAGCAATATTTTGAATCTTGCTTTCTGACTGAGTAGAAATTTTATAACTATCAATTTCAGGAACAAAATTAGGAGCAACGTCTGAATCAAAGTTATTTGAAATATTCCCAAGCTTTTACAGTCACTGGAACTTTTTATAATCACTGAATTATTAACTTTAAAACAAGCAATATACTTGGTCTAAAAATATTTTGATGTGTGTCAACATTTTACAACTTAAGCCATTCAATGTCAAAACTCAATAAGTATCAAAGTCCTTTTTAATAAGAATTAACCAACCATTTAAAGTCAGCATAGTCTCAACTCATGTACTCCGACCGCTGTTGTAAACATAGTCTACGGTTGTAAAGCAATTATTTGTGGTACAGTTTCTAGTACATTAGGTTTGTACATTTCTGCTCTCTTGCTTTCATAATGCTTTTAAAATAAATGTTTCTCTTTGACCTTTGAATCATGGCTCCGTGAACCACCCCGAGCATTCAGAATTCTGACTTTTTGAGTTGTAACAGTATTCTTCTAGGTGTGCGATGTATAAATATGGATGTATGTTACAATTTACATCGAATCTTTATCAAATTTGGCACACAGGCTCCTCTTGAGGTTCTAGAATTCACATAGAGCAATTTTCGTCTCCCCACCTGCCCCCCCCCCCCAGGTGGGATTTCCGTATAAAAATCCACTTCCGGTTGGATCTTTGTCAAGTTGCACACAGAGAAAATTTAAACCGACTCAATTAAACCGCGCCTAACTCAAATCTGAAAAAAAGACAGCCCTTTCTGAAATAATCAATTCAACTAGCATATTGGCAGAGGCAGAATGCATGAATTTGCTGAAACTATCAACTTGTATAAAGTTACTTTTTAAAAGGAAGAGATTTATAATTTAACGACCCCAAAACTAGCGTTATTAAGTTAATAAAAGAATTTTTTTGACAGATTCAAACTATAACAAAGGAATCCTTCCATTCAATTTCTTACACCAATTTAGCAAAAAAAAAAAGGAAAGAAAGAAACCATTGCGCAACAGAAAGTTCGGCATCTGACCATTATTTTTGGAGCTTGATTTTGGCTAATAATACTTTGCTCCGTTGTCCGATACGATTTTCAATTTTCTCCGGAAGCTTAGGCTGATGGTTTATGCACTTGCACAGATCTGTAGATTAGGTCAAGTAACGCTGAACCGAAGAAATATATTGGTGCACATGGAATACCTAACTGTTATTCCACGTACGAGGCGATATATTTTTATTTTCTGCATCGCTAGAGATAAACCAAAGGAGAACCATCCTATAACTTGGGTAAGGAAAAAAAATATAATAGTTTTTACTAGAGCTGGCCAAAGCGAAGCATTCGTACTTAGCAGAAGGAATGCAAAAACAGATTTTTTTTTTAGAAGTATTTTTTGAATAATAGAAAAAATGTGAATCGTTTGTTTATTTTTCGCTGAAAGCGTACAAAAATATTTAAAATGATACCTTGCATTTGAAGTTCGGTGAAATATCATTAAAATTATGCTGTTCACACACAAAAAATAAATAAATTGGATAAATGAATAAATAAAATAAAATACATAAAATAAAAAAACACCTTTTGATAAACAATATTTATGGTGATGGAAAGTTAAAATAAAATTCAGCTGAGGAAAGAAACATATTAAAATGACACATTTCTACCCGGACTCGAATTTACGTCGTTCCAATTATAAGCACGACGCTCTATCTAACCGCGCCAATGCGTTTTCACAACACCCCCCCCCCTCTCCTTCTTTCCCAAAGTCTCACACTTCGTCTTACCCCCTCCGCTGTAATGTTTTATTACATAAGCAGATAATTATAAAAAATAATTTCTACCAAAAATTGAGCGATGTCACACCTGTGACCCCTTCTTCCCCCTTGTCGCAAACAGTCACACTTTCACTAAGCCCCTCCCCCATAAATTAGGTGCCATTTATGGTGACCGCCAATGTAATTACTTATATAAAAAAATGGCATAAACCGTTCTGATGTGAAATACTCGACAAACAACAGCCAGTCCATTTTAACTCTCCAATTCAAATAAACTTTCAAATTTTACTATATTTTCAATTGTGAAACAAACCTAAGCTCTTCACTCTCACAATCTAAATCGCTCTTTTTGAAAAAATTACGTACAAAAGAACCGTTATCATAAATATTTCATTCTTATTTTGCTCTCGGAGGTAATTTTATCGAGAGAAATAATTAAATTACTGTATTTGAGAGCTGGCTGGTTCCGCTGCAGTTGTTTTGTATTTCATTGCGTAAATCTGTTCATCTCTGCCGCGATAAAAGGTATAGAATTTTGCTTATTGAATTTGGGATGGAGTTATCGTGTTTTTATTGAAGTAGCGACTGTTGAATATTTTGTAGAGATTCGCTTTTGAAATTGTCGAGACTTAAAGATGTTTTTTCTACGTAGAGTGTATATTGGTAAGAAAGCCCTATTTACAGAAAAGCTAAGAATGAGAGATGGTGTTGAAAGAAAAAAGGGAAATTGAGTAGAGGTATAGTCAAACAATATAGCTGGTAAATGTAAGTGCTTATTTCATAAATGTTATGAAATAATAAAAAGTTAAATTGTATTTAAAAGTCTAAGAGAGAAAGATTACACATGATGAAAAGAAAAGAGCAAAGTTAGAATTGTCATGAAATAGTTGTTATCTTGTGCCAGCTAGACGGAAAATTAAGGCATACTTGCAACTAATATATTCGGGGACCGGAAAGTAATGTCGTTTTTTTTTTTTTCAAACAAATCAATCGTTAAGTTTTTTTAAATCAACGATGAAATTATCCTCGTTATCAAGGGCCTTTTATCATCCCAGTATTTAATTTGAAATCTTGGATAGATTTTTTTTTTAAATGATAATTTGAGCAAAATATTTTGAAATGGCACCTCGGATACAAGCCAAATTTTCACGTTTTTGTGTAATAAGAAAGTGTTTTAGCAATAGGAAGAAAGGAAAATACGACCGCTTCCTCCCATAACCCTCACCTGACATTGCACCATCTGATTTATCTTCGTTGCCATCTACATGGAAAACAAAATTGAAAATTTGGCTTGTATCCAAGATGCCATTTCAAGAAATTTTGCTCCTAAAAACAGTTTTTTTTTTTTTTTTTAATCTATCCGAGATTTCAAATGTACTTCTAGATGGCAAAAGGTTCTTGATCATGAGGGTAATTATGTCGTTGATTGAAAATAAAAACTTTTAACGTTTGATTTGTTTGAAAAAAACATTACTTTCCGGTCCTCAATACTTTTTTATAAGGAAAGAAATTGAAAAATATTTGAGGAAGAAGGAAAGGTGCTATGGGTTCCAGAGTTGGCTGACAACGTTTTAAATTTACAGTAGAACCTTTCAATAAGAACCTTTCAATCTCTTAGATAGAGGTACCCCTTATTCGGAGAAGTATGAATTGATGCATTCATCATTTTTGATACCACCATGTACTTAACACAGTATAACATAACAATAAAGGCAAACTATTAACATTTAAAATTTATTGAAAATGTTTCATACATACTAGTTAAAATTCAGAATCATTCTAATTAAAAATATTATTTTAAAAATTAAAATTTAATGAAAAATTACTTAGAATCAGTTTTGTAATTGATAGGAATGAATTTGAAGTCTTTTGTTACGTGGATTTGCTTCATGTCATGTAATTTACAATGCAATACAATGTAAATAACAGGATGGTTTTCGTATAACTTTTTTCTGTAAAAGTTTCTCGTGGCCACTATCCGTCGGAGCTGAACACATAGGCATAAATGGGAAAAAATGACTCAAAAAATCTCAGCAAAAAAATTTAAACATACATATTTGTTTCTTTGTATGTTAATGCCAGGTCAAACTTTTACCAGTTAATTTTTTGTCAAAAGAAGAACCTTGGTCTGCTAGAAATTCAATATTTCTTATACCTTTATGTATTAACTTTAGCAATTGTGCGATAATGGTTTTACTGTAAATTGCCCTTATATAGAGTGTCTCTTATTGAAAGGCAAATACATAGAGGTCTCTATTCAAAGAGACTGGGACCAGAAAAGTGTCTCTTAAAAAGAGGCGTCCCTTAAAGAAGGTACTGCTGCATATATATAAAAACAGTCAATTCTCGATAATTTGAATTTGAAGGGACCGAAAAAAAACTTCGACTTATCGGAAGTTCGACTTATCATTAGTTTCAATTTCCAACATTTTAATGATAAAAACTTGGGATATTCAATTAGTGTATAGATAACTGACAAATTTAATTAAAATGTACACTATTTGAATTAAAACGTTAAGAAAAAGAAAAAAGAAAAAAAAATCTTTATTTTAATGCATATTTCATTTTTGCGGGATAATCCGTCATTTTAAGCAGTATTGATCAGTTTTGTAATTTAAAAAACGGAAAATATTTCAGCTTTTTCACATACCGTTCTTCCTTGGCAACAGGGTCATTTTCTTCCATGGTTTGCATATACTCTTCGTTGCAAACCTCAGTGTTTTCTGAGTTTTTTTTCTTAAATTCAAATTAGAAATTTTCTTTATGAACTACTTTAAAAGTTGTTTGTTTTAAAGTTAATGATCACTATGCCACTATCACGATTCATTGAAGATTGAAGAAGCGAAATTTTTGGAAATCAACAATACAGCAAGAGCCACCACAGGTGTTATTCTTTTATTGCACATTGCTTCAACAGATCTTCTTTTGGCTTCAGATTTTCCCTGAATGGATCACAAGAGAAGAATAAATAAAATTTCATTCTCTCACTTGAAAGTTTTTTCTGCTTTTTAACTGTCAAATGTTTAGTCACCTCAAAAAAATCTTCTAGTTAAGGGAAGTAAACTTCGAGATATCGAGGAAAATTAACATAGAATTGAAGAAAAAAGGATCGGGACCTAATAAGAAATTCGAGTTCTAAAAATATTCGACTTATCGGACTTCTAGTTATCGCGCATTGACTGTAGAAAAATATATGTGTGTGTATATAATTATTCTTGCTGCTTTATATTAACACTTCAAAAGAACAAAATTCCTTTCTTTTAGTAATATACATAAAACTTAATGGAGCGTTGTAATTTAAATTAAAACGCCTGCTAGATAAAATGTCCATTATTACCAATTAATCCTGGAAATGGATTGGTTTCGTCCGGGTCTTTATCTGAAAACAATCTGCCTTCTCACTCCGAACCCACTGCCTCCAAAACGTTATGACCATCAGGAAACTTCCTCTTTCTAGTTTTCTATAAACTTTATCGTTAATGAGATCCAGTCCGCCATTCAAACGCGCGAAGGTGTTCTTATCTAAGAGTCGAGCAGATAGTTCTCTTTTTTTTTCTTTCTGATACCGATAAGCTTTGATAGGATTCAGAGCTTTTATTGATTTTTCCTCTCCTCTGTGCTGACAATGCGCTCTCTTTGAAGTTAGTTTTGTTGTGTGTGAAGCACGACTCGATTGAAATATATTAATGGTGACTCTTATTCAAAAAGTATAAATTGCCTGAAAGGTTTCTTTTTTTTTTTCGCTTTCCAGAATGAAGATAAAGGCGTGAAGTGTAATTCCCAAAGTCAACATTTTATCTAGTTATGGTAACTATAAAATGGATGAGATGTCAGTAAGTCAACACCTGAACTATATTGAATGTCTTCTATTTTGCATAAAGCTTTTGGCTTTGAGCAATAAAATACAAGCACGCAAATAGTTGGCGAAGGGGGGAGGGGTTTAAGTGCTGAATCCAGCTTCTGATTTTGAAGAGAGCTCTGTTTAAGGATGATCATACAAATCGGAAATGGAAGGGGTCACAAGAAGAACCACTAGCGTCTAAAACACACGAATACGTTGAATCTCACAATGCAAAATGTAAACAAACCGAAATCGCTGCGCATGCTCGAATTCTCGCCTGTGCTAGCGAAAAGTTAGGTTGTGCTTTTTTTTTTTTTTTTTTGGTAGCAACAAAATCTCTCATCGAAAATAGCGATTCCCCTAATCCCTTCAGCCCTTTTTTAGGAAGTTTTTCTCTTTTCTTTCATTGATGGTGTATTTATTTTACATAGACGACACTCAATCACGCTTCAAAATATTTATTTAGAAACAAGCCGAAAGCTTTCAACACAAAACGACCATTTTTTCACTTTTCATTTATATGCAAAAAATTTTTCAATTAATTGCAAAAATTACAACTAAAAATAATTTAAATTTAAAAAGGTTTATATTTTCCTTAATAATTTTTTTGATGTGGCATTGCATTTCAAGTTATACTTTTAAACACATTTTTTATTTGAAAATTTATTTTATTTTTTTAATTGCTTTGTTGCACTTTATTTGTTTTATAATTAAAAAAGTAATCCAGGTTTTGATCTACTTATTCTTAATGAAATTTAATTTCAATTATATTTAAAAAAAACTTAAAAATTTATTCAAAATGTAAAATTTTTGTCAAATTAATAGTTTTTAAAAAACCTCTTGTTTTATTACAAAACTAAACTTATTCCAACTCTGAAATTCAAAACAAGTGTCTCATTTCCAAATGTGATGCTTTAAAACTATTTATACAGTGTTAAATCTGAAGTTCTCATTTTTACATGCGTTCAAACATTGTCCTATAATTCAATATTTCAAAAGATCTGTTAAATCGTGTCAAAACTAAATATTTGTCTATGGACAGTATAGCTTTAAAAATCACTGATTTTTTAATAATTTCAGCTGGATATTTTTTACATAAATATGTTATTTCACTTGAAATTTATCATAAAAATGCTTATAATAGTGCATTATTAAAATTTGAAATTCAAGCTTAGTTACTTAAGATTATTGACAACGCGATAGCCTGGTACTCTTGTTCAGAATGTTTTGAAAGCTTTTTTGACACTTTTTTAGGTACTGGTCTTTGAGGCAAAATCCGCTTATTTGCAGGGGATATACTTAGGTCAATATCATGATTTTCTTGCAAATGTTTGTTTATGTTAATTTTAGAAATATTTTCTTCACACAGAGGACATTTTTGTAAAGAACTCGAATAATTTGTCTTCGCATGTATTTTTTTCATGTGTTCCCTTAAACACCTTTGCATTTTAAAACTTTTCTCACACAACCCACATTTAAAAGAATTATCATCGGTAGCACAGTTTTTTGGCAAGTCCTTGTCCAACACAGAATGAATTTTCTTCAAATGATATCAAAAATGATAAAAATTGTTAAATTTCTTTTTTCAATGAGAACAGTTATAAAGAAATGTCTTACATATCTGTTCCCTTTTCGATGGAATCTCTTCACTATTAAAAGTTTCACACGGCGCGGCGCACCCCCGTCAGAAAATTCTAACATTGCGATGATTTTGCTTTGATCAAAGCGGCTGAGGTGGCCCTGAAAATGGCCTAAATTTGTGCAAGAAATCATAACAACCAAAACAATATGACAACCAGCTCATCGAAATTAGTCTCGGAACCGAACAGATCAAACTTCGCTCTCTGTAAGGATAGAATTGCGCATGCGCAAGCGAAAAAAATCTCAGCGAAAAAAATCAGTGCGAGGAGTGACGAAAACTGTTTATCTTTCGCTTTGTGATGCCCAACGTATTCGTGCACTCTAGACGCTAGTAAGAAGAATCAGCTTCTGAATTGGGAAAGGGCCGTCATTAAGGCACATCATAGGCGACTCGTACAGGGAGACAAGGAGGGGGGGGTGACTGCTCCCTCAGTTCCAGAAGTAAAGGAATCTTGCCCTCTCACTTTTCAGAGTTAAAAGGTAATGTTCAATGGAAAAATGATTGTTTCACTCATGGATTGATTGATTTCATAAAAAATAAAAGCTGAATATTCCTCAAAATATACTTTTTTTTTTCATGTTATTTCATAAAAAGGGAGCTTGAACCGGAATGGGGAGTTTATTGTGGCCTTCCGTCGTAATTTTTGAGTCACTTCTTAGACATTTTTTACAAGTCATTTAATCAGTAACGTTAAAATCCAATCATGTAACGAAATTTTGCTATATATATATTTAAAAAAGACTGGTGGAGATGATCCCCCCCCCCCTCATTTCTTGACCTGCTATTTTGTCTACCAGCCGCCTAGGTTGTTGCTATACTACTTTGGGGGATTTTTAATAAAAGAAAAAAAAAGTAGCCAACAGTATTCACATACGCCGTCTGATTGGCACCAATTTGTCCTAGCCAAACACGTGATTGAATGGCAAATTCTTCGGTTGGGGCAAATGGGGCAATTCTTCGGTTACATCTAGTCAATATTTGCCTTGAACAGAGTGTAATACAACAAAATTACTCTTGATACGTTCTCGGCTCTTTTTCAGTATCAGCAAATACAATTTCCAAGTATTTAGCAAATTGGCATTAAATATTACAGTACGACAGGCTCCAGCTTTATATAATAGTGACACACCTCTAAATTTAAAAGAAAAAAAAAGATAAATTCTTCATGCAGTAACTTTTCCAGAACTCATTGGCCAGTGGGATTGTACGTGATTTAATGGCGATTCTATTCCGTTCACTGAGCTGGAAAACGATATTTGCTCTTGCGGACACAGATTTGATTAATTGAGCACACGAATCAATCAGTATGCTTGAAGGGATGGCAAACGGCAAGATTTTCATCAATCTTTTCACGTAATAAAATTCATTGTGGAAAAAAGCTTTCATGATATAGGGTAGACTGACCAGTTAATGAACGCCTCATTATTTTTTTTTTTTAAATAAGATAGTAAAACATTTTTCTCAGATAAATCAGCAGAAGTAACTTCTTGCTATACGATTACAAAAAGAAAATGGCTAGAAAATGCTGCATTTTTCCACTTGTTAAGGGTGTTCATTCACTGGGTTTGGGCTCTTCTTTTCGTTTTAACCCTCATAAAACTTGATGCAGAACCACAAAAGCTCGCCCTTTTATTTTTTTAGTATTGTGTATATATCATTTAGAGCAGGGCTTCTTAAGCTTTTGTCATTCACGACCCCATTTATGATTGCGAGTTTCTTTACGACCCCATACAAATATAAAAGAAAAATAAATTAATATTTTTTGATGATTTATTTATTAGGTAACAATATACATACACATATGAAAATATATAAGTTTAGAATACGTTTTGAAACATGCAAAAATCTAAAATTAAAAATTGCACAAAAAATTATAAAATTGTATTTATTATAGTTTCAAAAATAAAAGTGGATTCTGACCGTCTTAATTCTCTCGAATATACTCAAGTAGTTGCAATGTAAGTATTAAATTAAAGTATAAGTAAAAAATTTAATGAGATGGATGTGCCTGTTTTTTATTGCATAACAAATCAAATCATGGTGGAATGTTTATACTGCTGGACATAAGACCTCTTCAACATTTTTTAACTCTGAACGATATTGGGATTTAATATGTGTTAAAGCTGAGAAAGTAACTTCACATAAATATGTGGTGTTGAATGGCAGAAGTCTCAAACAAAGAGGTTGTTCACTACCCTCACAATTTTGAAATGTAAAGCCAAATTGAAGAAAAGACTCATCATATTTTCTTTTTCGCATAAAATGTTATAAAATGGTATATATATATCAGGCATGAAAGTGCCAGTTGACAAAAAAAGCTGAACTTTTCGCAGGAGCTAAATTAACGCCACCGAACGCATATACCATGTAAGATGAGGTTGCAGACATTATTAAATGCCTTAAAAATGTTTCATGTACACATAAAAGTACATAACCGAAAAACAAAATCTTACTTTCATTTCTGGAAATATTTATTTTGCACTAAGTCATAGGGTTTCAAAATCAATTATTTTCATAATTACCAATTTATGTAAAGAAAAATAACTTTGTTCAGAATTTTGAATATTGTAAATTCATAAAATACACTCAGTTTTCACATGAGTTTCATTTATGAAGCAGGCGGAAAATCATTTATAAAAATATCAAGCAATTTTGAAGATCTACCACTGGATAATCACAGACATGACAAATGATATTTTCAGGGGTGCAAGTGACCAAATGTGGTTTGGGAGCAGGGAATTCTTTCCTTTAATGACCTAATGGGAACACTGCTGCTAGTAGCATGGAAAATTCTATTTTAAGCTTTTAAAATTATAATTTTACAAATTCAACTTATCAAAATACTGCCTTTCAGTACAAAGCCATAATTAAACATTATGTGCTTGATTGTTTCAATTGTTTTCCAAAAAATGAAGCAATGGATAACCTAATGCTTATTAATTAAAATCAAGCTTGCAAAAATTAATAGGTATATAAATCGAAAAAAATAAATTATTTGTTTTCAAAATATAAGCTAAAATAAGCTAATGGAAGGTATCTATTGTCGAAATAACGGTTAATTGTCAAAAATATTAAAATGTTTGCAAGATGCATTTGGATTGAAATCTTCAACATAGGAAGCTTCGCCCGCCACGTAAACGCTAGATGTTGACATGCTTCTAAAAATAAATTTCTTATTTCTCAAAATAAAACATAAAATAAGTTAAGCTGAGGTAGCATATGTCAAAATAATTTTGGATTGTGAAAAATATCAAAATTTTTGCAAGATGCAAAAGGATTGAAATTTCAGACTAGGAGAATATTTTTCGCGACGCACGTGTTCAGAATATCGCCATAGCAACCGTCATAACGTACGGTTAACAAAAGCAGAAGTTATGCTACTTTTTCGCGATATTCGCTAGAAAAACGGCCGTTTTGGCGCAGTCAGGCGCAATTTCAATCAAAAAGTGCGTTTGGGAGCAGGATGGCGCAAGATTCTTTATTTGGCGCAATTGCCGCAGCACTTGCACCACTGTATTTTAGAGAATTTATCAAAATAAAAAATAATTGATACCAAAATAACTGATAAATAAGTGATTTATAGTCAGGTTTATTGCCCCCCCCCCCCCCCCCGCCATTTCCTGTCACGAGTTCTCGACGGATTTGAATCGATCTCAGAAACAGTGCTGAGAGCTTTCAAAAAAGCGGATTTCCGCGCTAAAGCGGAAAACTTTCATGCCTGATATATATATAAGACATAAATATTTGACATTAAAATATCTCGCGACCCCAGAATTTTGATACGCGACCCCAAATGGGGTCGCGTATCAAAAACTAAACGCGTATCAAAATCTTAAACTATGGGTCGCGACCCCAAATGGGGTCGCGACCCATAGTTTAAGAAGCCCTAATTTAGAGCGTTTTATTTGAAGGTGAAAATTCGCGTAAGTGTTCAGTTACTGGTCGGTGGAGTTTCCTTCAGTCAGAAGTACTACTTTTTGTTACTGAAATTGATAGAATGTTATATAAAAAAATAAGATCGGCCCGGAAAATACTTTAATTTTCCCAACAGTTTATTTTTTTTATTAATTTTTTTAAATACCCTACCTTGAAAACGGGGCGTGGTTTTTGTGACGTCAGTTGGTGCACCTAATAGCTCTCTTTCCAATAAATAACACCATTTTGCTTGACTTGAGTTGTCCAATCGCAGGAATCGGTGACGTCACGACCTTCGCCATCTCACTACAAACAATTAGATTTCGCGCTTACGTGCACCACTGACGTCATGCGCAGATGTTTTTCTTTTCGGAATAGCATCTGCGCACCGGTTAAAATAATTCATAAAAATATATAACTGTGTCAAAAAATAAAAAAAAAATGGTCAATTCCTATGTTTTGAAGCATGTTCTTTCAGAAAAAAATACTTTTGAAATTTCGGAAACTCCCTCATTGTTAGAATAAGTTTAAAAATGTTTAACAGTTGTTATTTTAATGTGTTTACTAGCTCAATTGATTTTTTAAAGTTTTACAAGAGAGAAAAAGAAGCATAGGATTGAACTATTTTTAAAAAAAGTAAATTTGATTTTTGACAGCTATTTTCGATTGCATCCATTTGTGGTGGCAAACAGATTTTACAAACAGAACGCATCAATCAATACAAAATTAAAAAATAAATAAATAAATAACTTAGAAATAACACATGTCGCAAAGGGGGTGAAAATTAAAATAGCCAAGATCCTCAGTTTTGATAATTACAGTTTTCTATTTCATGTTCAATTTCTACTCCAATTTAAAACAAATATTTAATAGTAGTAACAACTAAATTAAGGAATGGAATTACTTAACTTCAAAATACGTATGTTTTTACACAGCACTAGAGGGCTATCGGCCCTACAAGCTGTCTCTCACCTTCCCATGGAACGGATAGCCATGCGATCTGAACTTGGAGCTCAGACTATACGCTACGTACTGTATCAATAAATTTAAAACTATATTGTAATGCTCATTTGTTCAATTTAATTTATTATGAGACATAAAATATTACTTTATTATTATGTATTTGAATTTGAAGCAAATCAGGTATTATTTTTCAGAAACATGGTCACACTTACATCGTCTACGGCACCATTTAAAATTGTGGGAATACTCTATTTTTTTCTGGTGTTAGATTTGACCATATGTAAGAAAATGAGGGGGGGGGGGAGGAAAAATAAGAAGTACCTTAAAGTATACATCGTATTTGTTTGCTGGGCCACTCCACGTGATGGAACGGGACTTTTGGAGCTGTGTTGTCAGTAGATTTAGTTCCTTAAATACAAATAAAACAAGCTAGGATTTTTTTTTTTTTTTTTTTTTGTAGCAACAGGTAAGATTTGTTATGAGAATTACATGAAAAGTCGAAAGTTCATAGTTTTAAAGAAACTGATTCAAGGATAAGCAGTTTAATGCCTGTAACGGAATGGGACTCATACGAGTCCCACGTCACAGGCATTTTAATGCTTAAAATTCGGTTTTTTTTAAACAAATAACTAATTTTAAATTTTCTACGTAATTTTAATAAGACAAATTTGCCGTTGCTACCAATAGGAAAATTCCTAGTTATTTGTATTTGTAGAATTTTTAGGCATGTAAGACAAACAAAATTAAAAATGTATTTTAGTGCTCACTATCTAGAGAAAGAGGCTTTAGCAAAACAATATCTTATGTTGAAGGCACGCCAGTAAACTACAGTGCTTCAAGTAGCAAAAAAAAAAGAAAGAAATAAAAAGAAAAATAAGAAAACGGAAGGGAAAAGAAATAAATACTAAAATTGCGAAGTTGCCGTGTGATCAAAAGTGCAATCTCATCTGGTATGTTCGGAAAACAATTTCAAATCTACAGTTTATCGCAGTAGAGAAACATTTTTCATCAAGCAAACCAGATCTTCTCCGTAAGCCTAAACGCAATTTTTGAGAATATATCCGTCGCAGATGCTCTATTTTATTTTGCTTCTCAAAACTGTTTCGTTGCTAGACGACGGGCCGAAGTGGCTTTCCGAGGCGAAATCTTGTTTGGTTTCAATATTTGCCCCCTTTCCTTCGGAGCTGATAACATTTTGTTCCCGTTACACTACTTTTTTACTTCGTATTCACTAGGGTGGTCCTTAAAAGGCATGATTTTCAAAATTTCGATTTTTTTTAGGTCTCACCCCTCAATGTGGTTTCTTTTAGTGAGAAAATGATCTGAAAAAAGTTTTAGCAAAATATATTAAAATTTAGAGGTAGCTCAATGAGCTTGAAGTTAAGCGTATATCGGCTAATAAGTCAATGATAGCATGAAAACAAAACAAAGTAATTTTTACATCATTTTACTTTATGCTGTTTTAAAGATAGATATAAATTGAGAAAATGTATACATAATTGATTCAAGTACAATAAAAAGTAGAAACATTATTGTTATGCCATAGATGATTTGGTGCTTAACAGTGTTTGTTTGCGGCTGTCTGAATGTTCACTTCTGTGCTTCCCAACCACTTGCATTAAGAATTGGAATTGAGACTTATATTTTGTTAATAAGCCGCTGAACTCTTGAATAAGTGCTATACCACGTTCAGCATAATCATTTATGACTGCCATAGATTTTACAATTTTTGAATCTTGATGAAAATCTAGTCTGATGTTATTCCAATTAAGTGGATCGACTTAAGGAACCCATCTGGAATTCTCATCTGTTCAAACTAAATTGATCTTTTTGTCACAAAATCCTCAAACTTTTTTTTTTCTTTGAACGTTTTCAACTTTATAGTAGCACGTTTTGGAGGATTATTTTGACTTTTCACATCTTTCATAGTTTTCACCACATGGCGTTTTGTAGAAAGGGGTACATTTTTGTCGAATATAGCTATGCTATTAAACCTTGAAACCAAAGATGTTCGCGAATTTTTTAGATGCAGCTGTTGAAATTGATATTTATGTGTGGATAATCTAAGAGTGTGTTCAGTAGTTGAAAGTCATTATAGGAAGCATCAGATGCTACCAGAGCAATTATCCAAGCCTTAAGATATACTCTAACAACAAATATACAAATGCCACGTATACCTTTTTTTTCTCTTTCTGTGAGCTTGAACTGCTATTTAAACATTCATATCTTCATGCTGTATATGACTTTTGACATCCAGCGAGCCTAACGGACAGCCCCTAGTGCCAAAAATCTTAACCCCCGTGGAGGAACACCTCCAAAACATATAACTAATTCAAGGATTTCCTTTTATTTTTTTGGCTGAAACTTTTGCAAATGCTCATAACGAAATACAAGCATACCATCTTTAATATCAAGAACAAAAATTGCAACAACTTCATCATTTGTTACCATTTGGAAGTTTTCTTTGTTAATTAATATCCATAATGATTGAAATCTTTTAAAAATTAGAACTTCAGGAGCAGAGCTTGACCTCATGAAGACATTGAAAACTGATCGTATAATTAGTTCCATAGTATGATGACGGCATGCGCAATACAGCAGTTCTCTTTGAATTTTCTGCTCAAGAAGACAACAGGCACTGTTATTTTGACCTGTGTTTGAGCACACATGTGTGTCAGCACACATTGCTCTCACTCTTCTTACAATGTAACAGTCGTGTATTGCTTCATAAACTGCAGATGCGACAGCTTCTCCAGTCCCAGACCTGTAAGAAGTTTAGAAATTTCGCTGTCTCAAACTAAAATAGGCATTAGGCAAGAAATCTACTATTTCTTTACCCGTTAATTCAGGGAAAAGTTTGCCGTCCCAATTAACAGTTGAAGGAAATTCTTTCTCAAGTCCATGAGTTTGCTCAGTTCTGTTCCATTTTCTTAGTGTTCGAATGAAAAATGTATTGGCAGAAGTTTTGTCAATGTTGTGACCTCCTTACAGTTTCTGCAATAAGGTATACATCTATTCTATCATTTTTTATAGATCTGGTTTCCACAGATACAATTTAATTTTGTCTTACTAGTCTCTATTTTTAGTTAAAATATTATACTTATTTTTATTTCAAAATAGTGCATTACATCAAATTGAAAGATTTAAAGCTAACATTTTCCTTGAAAGAGCCTAATCACATGTAAACAAACAAACAATTAACTCAGAAGTACAGTTGCAGTTAATACAGCTCATTGTGTTGCATTAGCATATACAAAATGAAACTGAGGTTGAGTCATACGCATTCTTGCATGCGATACGTTCGCTGCGGAGGAGATCAATCTCGTGCAGATTTACCTTTGTTTTTTCGTCTTTCAAATGAAATTTCAGAATACTATGTTTTTTATTATAAATAAATTAATACATGAATACAATATTGATAAATATATAAATATTACATAAGCATATAAATAGATATAAATAAATAAATTGAAGAAACTTCAGAATTGCGTGAAAATTAAGGTTTCGGTGAGAGTTCAGTGTCATTGAGCTACCTCTAAATATTGTTTAAATGAGCTAAAATTTTAGGTGATTCATTTTTTCCCCAAATGGAACCAGATTAAGGGGTGAGACCACAATATTTTTGACCTTCGAAAATAAGGACCACCCTAGTATTCACTCAGTATATACACCTATCACACGCTTCGTATCTTTATAGAAGTTCAGTGAAGCTTCGGCAGGGACCTCATTTCGAATTTTTCCAGGGGGGGGGGGGGGCAAAGGGTGCATACACAATGTAAAATTTACCAAAAGTGGCAAAACCCACGCCCACTTATATGTCAATACACTGATTTCCCATAGTCAGGGGGAGGGGCCATTCACCCCCCCCCCTCCCTAAATAACGGGCCTGAGCTTCGGTAACGCGAAAACCTCGAAAAGTTGACAACTCCCCAATGAGGAGTTGGTCCTTCAGTGAGGACAAGCTTCTTTAACTTGATACACATTTACAAGAACCTCTTTATGTCGACATCAGCTTACTCTTATAGTCCATTTTTTTCGACCGAAATTCTTTCACATTGAAAATTTCTGAGTATTTTGAGGTTTAGGGGATTAAGTTTCTTCACAGTTTTTTTAGAGAGTTCGCACTAATACCCATAAACACTACATTTTGCGCTGGGGTTGGTGCAGTCCCAGGGCTAGTAAGTGGTTGAAGAAATTTATCCAAGGGCAATCTATAAGAGAAACAAAGAAGCGCGTCCCATGTTTTGCAAACAATTGTGGCCGGGACTTTTCTAATAACCAACCTGATTGACAAGGAGCTCGTATCTCTTTTCAAAAATCATAAATTTAATCCTTGTCCTTTTCATGTAATGTTCTTTTCAACCCCTCCCCCTCCCCCCAAAGGAAAAAAGAATGAAAGAAACGAAAAATCATTCACTGAAATTAATTTTTATAACGATGATAGTAAGCATTAGTTAATAAACAGTACAGAAATCGAAAGCACTATAATAACTGAAATTATGGGTAAGTTGACACCCGCTTAACTCGAGATGACAATATCCCTTGAGGTTCTATACTAGAAAGCAACTTGACTTGACACTTAACGTCACTACAGGAGAAGTCAATAAGAGCTCACATGCAGTTAGCGATCTCCTCTAATTCGCAAAGTAGGCTGTGACGTTTTATCTAGCTCATTTTTCATAGGATAACATCACGCAAACGTCACGCTGACGTCACGATGATGCTGTCAAGAAAGGTTGCAGTCGAGTATAGTTACCCAGGTTCCTCTGTATTACGCCCTCGTACCACACGCGCAGATATACAGCTTTGGTTTTTATTTTTTTATTAGTTATCTTGCTCGGTCTACCTCGGAAATAAAAGTTGCGTCAAATGATGTAAGGTCAGCAATCAGCCTGAAATAAAGGAAAAAGTAAAATAGCAAAAAAAATTCTCGCCAAGGAGGTCACTCCCCTAGAGGCAGACCTCCGTATGTGAATTCCTGAGCATCAAAGGACCTCTGCCCCGTTAGGCAAAGATCCGACGTAATAAGAAGATCAGACGACGTCAAAGATCCGACGTAAACTGGATTTGTATAAAGGACGCACACACACGCTCACAAAGATCCGACGGAACAAGATCAGACGACGTCAAAGATCCGACGTAAACTGGATTTGTATAAAGGACGCACACACACGCTCTCAAAGATCCGACGTAACATCGTAACAAGAAGATCAGACGACGTCAAAGATCCGACGTAAACTGGATTTGTATAAAGGACGCACACACACGCTCACAAAGATCCGACGGAACAAGATCAGACGACATCAAGGATCCGACGTAAACTGGATTTGTATAAAGGACGCACACACACGCTCTCAAAGATCCAACGTAACAAGAAGATCAGACGACGTCAAAGATCCGACGTAAACTGGATTTGTATAAAGGACGCACACACACGCTCACAAAGATCCGACGGAACAAGATCAGACGACGTCAAAGATCCGACGTAAACTGGATTTGTATAAAGGACGCACACACACGCTCTCAAAGATCCAACGTAACAAGAAGATCATACGACGTCAAAGATCCGACGTAAACTGTGGATTGGTATAAAGGACGCACACACACGCTCACAAACACCCATTTTGTACATACAGATTTATTTATTCATTTTTCAAATCATGAGAAAAGTCCTTCAACTTTTTTTTAAATAAGTGAAATATAGCGTGGTTAGAATGAGAGTGCTCCCAGGTAGCACGAATAACCCTTAAACGTTTTATAAACGTTTTCAAGTGGTTGTTACAACGTTAATAACCATTTTACAACCTTTAAAAAACGAAGTGTGCTACTTGGGTTGTGAGTCATCCTAACTTAATTTCGAACAATTGAAACGAGTTGTTTAAAATTGGTTGCATTGATTTTCCACCAATTCAGCGGAGATGTATTTCTTTCAATTATAGGTTTTCCTAATTACTGAAGAAGTAATTCACCGACAATATCACTTATCTGCATCAACTGCAGTTGCATATGTACTCTCAAAAGACATAACTCGTGGTTATGATTTAAAAAAATTAAATTTGATGTCAGAGTAAGACATTGAGTATATAGTAAAAATGAAAATTGTAAAGAAAAATCAACATCAATGAGAGAAATTAAAAGTAAAATAAATCCAAGTATAATTTAATAGCTAATTAATCTTAAAAATAAAAGATGGGAAGATGGAAAACTTACTGATACCCGAACGGATATCTGGCATCCGTTTTACCACTAATTAGAATCATATTTCTGAGCTTGTTAGCAAAGATTAAGTTTGAATTGCACTTTTTATGTTCCGCATTTATTTAAAAAGCTCTTCTTATTTTCCGATTTTGTCGATCCAGTTTTTTTTTTCACATCGGCGTTTAAATAGAAACTAGCTGCCAGGGCAGCTAGATTAGCTTCCTGCGGCATGTTGATGCATAACGTCTCCCCTCTCTAATTTTTACCTCATTCTGAAGTTATATTATTTGATATAATTTAATGTTCATTCGATTTCAAGACATACCACGCACGTGGCCCGGCGTTGCACGGGCACTTCGTGCCCTGAAAGTAGTGAGAAAAAAATTTAAAGAAAGTACTCCCCGCCAAGGCGGCTCGCTTACAGGCGCTTCACGCCTTTACTTTTTTCCTATATGTATAAAAAAAATCATTCGAATTATTGAGATGCTTCACGCCTTCAAGATGGTGAGGAAAGTTTCAGTAAGTTCAGCTCGCTCAAAGGAAAAAAGCAGACATAGATACTCAGTTTTTAATATAAGTAGATGGCTCTTCAACAAATAAATGTTTCAAAATATTACCAGTAGTTAGCGATAAAAATTCTACGCAAGTGGCCCGCTTATGAGTTTCGTGTTTGATTTAGTTAAGCCTTCATTCAAAATTCTCATTATCATTTTTATCACTCTTTCATGGCAACCACGTTTTGCAATGCAAGAATGGATTTCATATTTAATCATTTATTAGGCTTAATCGCTTTAAACTTGACTACTTATTAATTGATATCTTTGCTAATTAAAATCGTATAATTATATCAATTGAAACTAATGGAGCCTGAAAAATTACCTATCTATCGGTACCTGGTTCGACTTTCAGGTCATTGGCGTTCAGGAGAAAGAAGCGTGACATAGAAAGATAGAAAGATAGTTAGAAAGAAAGATAGTTAGAAAGAAAGATAGTTAGAAAGATACTCAGTTTTTAATATAAGTAGATGCCTAATTATTTTATTTCTGAAATATTTTTCTGTAAGCCTTCTCTTTGGAAAACTCTTACCGCAAAGTTCCTTTTAAAAAAGATAAACTTTCCCTGAAAATTGGCTTATTTCATAATATAAGCTATAGATTTATAGATAATAGAATTTAAATTTTTAACTATGCGAAGTGAAGTATTTGCTCTGAAAGTATAAATAGTTCAATTCAACGAAACGTTTTAAACTTTGATTTTTTTTCTCTTAGCTTTTATTTACTTAAAAACATTTCCACTTTCATTAGAATAAATGTCTTTGACTGAATTACTTCATTTCAGTTTAGATAAAGCTTTATTAAATATGTTATTCTTAACTCGATTTGAATAAGTGTGGAAATCTTTTGTTTAGCAATTTCAATTTCAGTGCCGTATATTACCTTTTTAAAAAGCTTAATTGAAACCCTAATGATTATAAAAGGAAAAAACGAAAGATACAAACGCTGCAAGCGTTTTTTTTTTACCCTGCGTTAAAACATATTTTTAAAGAGAAAATGAATGGCTCTAGAAAACGGTCATTTAAATACCGAGTCAACAATAAAGTATGTAATTAAAGTCGACATTAAAGTAATGAATGCCCGAAAACTTACTTTTACTCCACAATAGAAAAAACGCTATGATCAGAAAAATCTCTGAATCCTCTGATAAACATTAAATTGAAAAAAATATTTCCGGAATTCTTTCGTTCCATACATTATTATTATCTTAAGCCATAAAGAGCTTTAAGATTTAAAATTTCTTTCTGGGAGCAGAAAAAAGGATTTAAGAATGGACATTTTAAACTGATAAAAGGAAACTGGAATGGTTTCCTTTCTCGATTTATTTCCTTAAATATTTAACTTTCGCATTTTGCTCCTTACTGATGCCAGTGCCTGAAAAAAAATAATAAAGGCAAGAAATGTCTGACGTAAATTAAAAGAGCAAAACAAATGTTTTCATTTTCTTTTCATTAAAGTTATAATGCTTAGACAGAATTTTGCTTGTCAAAGTGAAAAACAAAACTATTTATAGCATTTCATCCGTTTATTTATGAATAACTCTGCAGTAATTTTATATTATTTAATTTTTAGTGGTAACTTGATACTGTTTCAACATTTTGTTTTTTTCTTTTCAGTAAGCATGAGAATTTTTGCTTTTAAATAAATACTGAACTAGTTCATTGAGTAATTTTGAACTTCATTTTAAAATTCTCTCTCTCTCCCTTTTTTAATGGAGAAGGACAAGTGGAATCGCACTTAACATTAAAAATGAAGATTAGCGATCGGCACTCGCCACGTGGTGACCAAGTAAAAAAAGTGGCGACTGTAAAAATTGGTATCATTCGCCTCGCGGTTGCCACTTTCCATACTCTCACTGCGTTATACTTTTACTGTAATGGCATTAATTGGTTGTATGTTTAGCTTTAATTTTTATGCTTTGAAAACTATTTAAAAGCTGTTTTGTTGTTTAGCTATACTCTTTTTGGCTCATAAAAAAGTGGTAGCTGGTAGGGTAGCTGGATGGTAGTGGTAGCTGATTAATCGGTAGTATCGATTAATCGGCCATAATCGATTATTAATAATCGGCAAAATCCTACCGATTAATCGGCGAATTTTTTTAAATTTTTATATTATCTTTTAAAGTATACCTTCACCAAGAAACTATGATAAATTGTTTTATTAACAGTAAATCAATGTAATTTTCTGAAATCTTTACTGTAACATACAGTATGAAAGTGTATACAGAGCAACTGTAACAAAACAAATAATTCATAGAAAACGTAAAACTGATTGGAATATTAAAAGATAACCCTCTGCAAATTCCTGAAATTTTAAATTGGAATTCAAAAATATGAATATTTCATTTCATTTATAATCAGTCAAACTTAGCTGATCAACAGGCGGGAAAGATGTTTTAAATTAAAATTAATTCAACGATGTTTGAACACAATATTACGATGGATAAGTTTATAAACAAGAAATAAATAATTTTCTGCAAACACAAGAATTACACGTTTTACGAAAGTGTAGTGAGTAAAAACAAAACAAATAATTCAAAAAATGAAATACAAATTAATAATAATAATAATAATAACTTGCCTCTCAGTTGATATAAATGATTTAATAATTTAATATTCCTATTCTGAATAAATCTGCACTTATAGACAATGTTGCAACATTTTTCATGTCTCGATATTTTTCTCTTTAGCTTATTGCTTTTAAATAGCCTCTAATTTTCAAAGAACAAAAGTCTTGAATTAAACGGCTACTTATAGTTAAATAAATTTAAATTAAGAACACCCCTAAATTAAAGTGCTCATCAGACAGCTCCCCCCTCCCAATTTGTTTTAATAACTATTATGTCTAGTGTGTTAATGTAATTTTATTTACAAAATTATTTAAAAAAATTCAAAGGAAGTTGATAAAATTTTGAAATTATTTAACATGGAAAAATGGAGAAAAACAAATCTTTTGTCAAAAACAAATAAGTAACCATTTCTAACAATCGGAATTGTATTAGAAAGGGAAAAAACAGTGAGGGTGAAATTGGTAATATTAAAAATAATAAACTCAAACATTAATCGGCTCTGCCGATTAATCGGCCGATTCTCATTCGCCGATTAATCGGTAATCGGTAATCGGCCAATTTGCTTATCGGTGCATCCCTAGTAGCTAGCGAAAAGGAGTAGAAATTTTAGAAACCACCTAAGCGAGAAACACTAAAAGTTCGAAAAAGTATTTTAATCGTTGTTTATAAAAAAAATCGATTAGGATTTCAATATTTTAAACTGAACTATATGCATATTTAGATATGGGTCATTTTCAAAATTTGCTTACATTTGCTGTCCGGAGGTTAAAAAGACGATTTTGAAGCATAACTTATATTTTAAACTCAATGCGAACAATTATTTTCTGCATATTTCCCCCAAAAAATTCTATCACTCAAAACATTATTGAAATTTATTTATTTATTTTTCTATAAGTCTTTAAAAATGAGAATCAAGGCAAAAACGCTTGTCCATTTCTAATTTTTGCAAGTTCACCTATTTTGAATTTGGTTCTAGGCGCTATGATGTAGTTTAAAAGTGAGATTTCATATTGATTTTGTGTGGTAACGGACGACAATTTTCCTTGCAACTTAAAGTTTTACAACAGCATTTGAACACTTAATTATGCATCAAAGTGTGCAACCAATTACTTTTTGACACACCTAAAATATGCGACAAAACATCTGTTAGTGATTCGAAAAGAAAATAACAAGTTAAAAAAATTACTTAAAAATTCTGAAATGTAAGCATATGGTGAAAATGACCCATATATTTCTTTCAGAAAATGTTCTCATGATCGCTATTAAATAGTTTAACATCAAGAAATAAATGTTTTCTTAAAATTAGAAATTTTGTCATTTGGGTGGTTTCTGCAATAAACTATTAAAATGATCAAGCGTATAAAATCAACAACTACGGTTAAGTGCACATGATGCCGGTCACCACGTCTACTGGTTAGAGAAGTCTGACCGGGACCTAGGAGTCCCGGTTTCGAGTCCCGGCTCGGGCATGGAAGTACTTCCTGTCTTTGTCCCTTCTTCGTATGAATGTGTTGTAAAACTGAATGTTTGTCTGCCCTATAAACGAGTCCCTATGCCATGTGTGTACCGTGGAAGAAGGACTTCACACCAAATTACGGTATAGTTGAAAAAGTGAAGCAGTGCACCCCAAATTGCCAACTAAGCTGACACAAGACAACAACAACAAGTACACATGATTAACCTATTTATGCCCAAGTTTTTTTAAACAATTCTTTTCAATTTCCATCTGCTTAAAACTTTTACTTGGAATGGTTTACAAACATTTTAGGCTTAAAATAGTTGGCCGATGCCATATTTATTAAGTTATTTAACGTCCTGTTTATGGGATAATTTGTAGATATGTGAGCAAAATACTTGACTTTACTTTTGCAAAGTAACATTACAGAAGGCATCTCTGATCCATTTTAAGCAAATCATTTTAAAATAGTTTAATCTTATGGAAAAAAAAGCTCGCAAAAAAAAAAACTTACTTTCAGCGTCTACCCATGCTGGATCGTTGCTTGACTGATTTGCCTGAAAATAGCTGTCAATAAACTGGCTCTGATGTCCAACTAGTGGCTGTATCTGGTATCCTCAAGGAGGACTATTTAACTTGTGAAAAACAGCTTTAGTAAAAGGATATACCCATTGCAGGTTTTTGTATGCAGTAACACGTCGTTAACAAGCGTCCCGTTTTTAGGCTACTGGGCATAAATGGGTTAGTGCTGAATATTTCCGCGAATTGTAAGACGTTAACTTACAAAATTTCTCTTAACCTATTTCTTGTTCTTCTTTCTGTTATTTATTTATTTATTTACATTTTTTTTCGAAAATCATAATGTTTTATTTATTTGTTTTTCTTTTTAATTTAGTTTTTGTTATTTATATATTTATTTTATTTATTTATTTTTTAATATTTTTCCTCATTACCTTAATGTAACTATTTTACTTCTATTTTTATTTTAATTTCTTATTAACCAAAATTATTTTTCTTGTGTATATACCAAATTGAATGTTTGCCCATGTGAGTTGTTTTCTAAATTTTCATATACGTCATCCCGCAATTTGTTAAATTGAACCTTTAGGGACACATGTTGTACCACAAGTCTTTTTTCTTTAGAGGACAGGGTTAAAATTTTCATACGTCTGGTACGACAGTTTATACCTTCTCTTATCAATGGAAAAAAAAATCTGTGGTTCAACTGTCGTACGACCTGGGTCGAAAGATAAATTTCCAAAAAACAGCCCGGATCAAAAAGGTAAATATCGTTGGGTATATAGAAAGGAATAGCGTATTTTTGGAAAAAAAGGACGTTAATTTTGTAGAGATCGCGAGGAATTTCTAAAAAACAATACATTAAAACACATTTTGTATTGAAAATAGCAACCGTCTTATTTTTCTCTTCCTCCAGAAGCAAACTATTCATCAATCCAATGACTGATTAAAGAAAACGAATGCAGGAATTGATCTAATTTCTGCCACTGAATATCTTTCATATTTCAGTTTGGATGCGATTTTTTTCTTTTTCCTATCACAATTCATCAAGTAAACGTAGCGGGGGAAACGCCCAAAAGCGCTTACGACATATTTTCACGAACACTTTATTCCTTTAATTAATTCATACCGTTTTCGTCCCAAAAACTCTTTTTACATTCAAAAACTCCTTTCGACTTCGTATCTGTTTCAGAATATTCTTTTCTGAACTTTAATTAAATCTTGTTATCTTAACGATATCGCGTTAGTTTTTCAGTTCCCGAAAAGCCTCGGGTTTCTCAATCTTAGTGAAATGCAAATTAAAAAAGCAAGTTATTCAGGAGTCAATTTTGCAGGCTGTTAATTCTATGCTATCGAACATAATGAGCAGCTGAGTAACGTTATTACTTGGGGGGGGGGAGGTCACGGGAGGTCACTGTGACCTACCAAAAATCTTTTTTTTTTCTTTTAGCCAATTTTGACTGACAATTCTGCAAATTTGAAGACAGCAATACAAAATTGCATTTTTTTTTTGAAAAAGATGTTAGATATATATTCGCATTTGACGCATGCATGCTCGCGTTTAATCAATTAATTTACCAATATCTTCGAATTTTTAACCTTACACTGCATCGCGCTGCCAATTGGATACATGGACTATTTTTCCTTATGACCAGCAAAATGTAGGCATGATGCAACTTAAGAATAAAAGGCAAATATTAGGTATCTTTAAAGCAATTATCACCATCTATCCTCAAAATTATTATTATTTCCATATTTCTTATTACATTGAAAAACATATACTATATTTTTTCAAAGAAAAACAAATATTCATTCAATGTAGGATTAAAACTTGGGGTCTCACTCGGCAAACTAAAAAATTTCCATTCCCAAAAGTCAGGGTCCTGCGTAATGAATAGAAGGATGTAAAGGGACCGGACTTCGTCGAACAAGAAGTAGAAAATTCATTTAAAAGTTTTTTGAGTAAAATTAAAAAGTATATAATATTTATATAATTTATAATTAATATGAATGCAACGGGATTGTATTATTTAGAGCTGCGAAATTTGAGTTAAATTTCGCATCGAGCATTATATACTCTTCAGAGAAAAGGGGGGAGGGTGAATAAATTACTATAATTATTTAAAAACTTCTTAAACTCATTTCTTTCATTGCTTTTCCCATTAAAGTTTTCAGAAACTTTTCCAGGAAGCAAACTATGGCTGTAACTGGAATGACATTTTTTCTGTTTTCAAACATCTTTTTTTCTTTTTTCTGTTATGGTTATGATGGCATAATCACATTTTAAAGCTATTATCTTTTTCTGAGCATAAGCAACAATTTTCGAGTTAATTTCTTGGAAAAAAAAAGTGTTCCGAAATTTTATATAAGTTTTTTTTCTCCCGCCAGAGAGTATTTTTAATCCATGATTTTAAACTTTTACAGGATGAAACTCGATTTCAAATGCTTTTCGTGTTTTTATAGGTGAAGAGAAAAGGAAAATAATATTTGTAGCAGATCCAGAGGCAGTTTTTTGAAAAGCATTATAAAAAGGTGCAGTGTTAATATGCTTCAAACTTTTTCAGAAATTTGAAATTAGTGATGACGATCATCCTTTGCATGGATGGTGTTTAAACGCAACAGATATTTCAAACAAGAAGTTCTGTCAAGAACTAAACGAGCCTACTTTCCCGTACATCGACATCGGCATTCTCGCATCTGATCATTATTCTCTTGATTATCTGAGACTTAAAATTATGTCAAACGTACCTTTTTAGCACTTAGAGCTGATTTCGAAAAGCAAAATATACCCCTTTCATCAGATGAAATAGACACGTAAAAAGTAATTAACGAATAAATAAAGTTTTGTCGCACCTTTTAAAGAGTGTAACTGTTACAGTTCCTCCGTAGAAAAAATCCTCCATCGTTTTCAAAAAAAAAAAAATAATAATAATAATAATAATAATAATAAAATAAATAAATAAATAAATAAAAGTACAAAGAGCATCAAAACACATTTTATCAAAGAAAGAAAAAAAAAGAAAAAAAAACTCGTCCGTTAATAAAATGTCTCGAATTTCACTTTTAATCTGTTGCCAGTTGTTAAATATAAATAAAGAATAAAATGTTCTCGTGAATGAAAAATTTTTGTTACAAAAAAAAACATCGTCTGCCAAAAAAAATAAAAAAAAATAATAATAAATAAAATAAAACAAATGAATAAATAAACAAAAAATCGTCTGCATAGTCAGTCATTTTTTTTTTTCTGAGCCTGCATTTCCGCCATGTTTGCGGAGTCGGAGTCGGAATCAGAGTCCTCACAGAAGATTACTCAGAAAAGTACGTTACAAACATTATTTATCAAAACCATTTTCTTACAAAGTTAGTTTGAAGGAAATCCGACTTTAAGTTCAGGATCAACATTCAACTTAAATTCCCCGTAGACGCTAATGTTATTTTTTTTTCTGAACGGTTTAATATTGAACGAAAAATGGTTCAACTCAAAAAGTGAAATATGGGAGTGTATTGGAAAGCCTCTCCGAGATCTTTCAAACAAAAAAAAGTTTATTCCATTCGGACGGTTCACTCAAAAGTTATTAGGTGGGGAAAGGTTGCTTGAACGGTTCAATGTTGAACGAAAAAGTGTTCAAATTGAAAATTTAAATACGGTAATGAAGTGTCCTTGCTGAGATCCTTCGAACAAAAAAAAAGTTTATTTAAATCGGACTGTTCACTCAAAAGATATTAGGGGTGACAGCTTGATTGAGCGGTTCAATGTTGAACGAAAAATTGTTCAAATCGAAAATGTAGATACGGGAATGAAGTATCCTTGAAAATATATTTCGAACAAAAAAAAAGTTTGTTCAAATCGGATTGTTCACTCAAAAGTTAGCATCGCGGGACCGGTTGTTTGAACGGTTCAAAGTTGAACCAAAAATTGTCCAAATCGAAAAATCAAATATGGGAATGAGCTGCACTCGCTGAGATCTTTCGAACAAAAAAAATTTATTCCATTCGGACGGTTCACTCAAAAGTTATTAGGGGGGGACAGACAGACCGACCGACCGACCGACGCACAAATTCCCCATCTCAATACCCTACTTTCAAATTTTTAATTTTTCGATATTCATTTTACCTTTTTATTTTTTTAACTTGGCGATATTTTTTGGACTTGGCGATATTTTTTTAACTTGGCGATATTTTTTGGACTTGGCGATATTTTTTAGATGCATTAAGCTACTTTTAATACTTTTTTCGTCTTTCTTTTATTTTTAACGGGAAAGTAGTCTAAAAAAGACGTTAGCAGGTGCGCTTTTTGGTTTTATAGAAATAACCTGAACTGTAACATGTCTTTTTTTACCTCTGGAAATTTTGGAGTTACTACTTACACTTTCAAACCGCTTTTCTTGCATGTGGATACACTTTGACAGTAAAAAATTAACGTTTTGTCTTTTTTCCCCCCTAAAATACCCGTTGGTCTAACGCTGCGGTAAAGCCTAGAATTAAATAAAATTAAGAAAGCTCCCATTTGCGTCAGAAAAAGGGACATTATAGTTTTCCGGAAAAGGACATATCCGCCGCAAATTTTGTCGCTCACTTCCCCGCATAGGACATTTCCTCCGCGACTCCTATCCCGCACGTGCCTTGCACAGGACAAATCCGCCGCGCCATTTTCAGAGACTGGTTTAAAATTTTCTTTCTCGACGACAAGTCGTCTTTTGGCGACAAGCAGAAAATCTAAAAAAAAAAAAACGCAGTTGTTTCATCTCATAACTTTTAGCACTCCTAAAATTTAGGAAAGAACTTGACAAAATTGTTATTTGTTGAAAAACCTTAACGCACCTTTAACACAGGGAAGAATAATTTTAACCACGCCGCAAATTTCAGTTCGAAATTTCCCCGTCTGGAAAAAGTGGGAAGGAGATTGTTCACCTTGCATTAAAAAAGGAGAAGAATCTAATAAAAGAAGTTGAACATTATTTGCAGGATTTCAGGATAATAGGAAAATTAAAAGGGTCACTTAAAAAATAATTGTACGTTCCATGCTGCAAAAATAAATAAATAAATTCAAACTTCGCCAATTTTACTTCGCCAAATATTGCACTTTACCAGCTCAATCGGCGGATTTGTCCTGTCACAAGAAAAAAGTGGGTAGAGACGCGGCGGAAATGTCTCATGGGGGGGAGGGGGGTAGAGATAAACTTTGCGGCGGAAAAGTCCCGTGCCCGTAGTTTTCATTCTATTATCATGTGTTATTATCATATGTTTTGTGGCAGGGGCGAAATTTCAAATGAATTTTTTACTCCCCCCGCCTTTTTTTAACTGACGATTTTTAAGGAAAAACTTATACACTGCTTAAAATATCAGGATACTATAAAACAAAAATATTTGGGCCGTTCCACGAAAAAGCCGCAGTTTTGTCTCTCACGTGACACCTCATAAATTTCATAAAAGTAACAATTTTAAAAGCTAAAGAACAAAGCTTTTTTTTAAGAAATTACACATTCGTATTTGACATCTACAGCAACAAAATTTTATTCATTCAAACAATCATTTCTAACAAAATACGTGAGGTGTCATGCGCGGGGCAAAATGTCCGTTTTTCTGTGGAATAGCCCCTTTAAAGAAAACAAGAACCGTCAAGAGCTAAACTAGCCCACTTTTCCGAATACCAAATGTTCAAAGTTGAACAAAAAGTATTCCAAATCAAAACGTCAAATACGGAAATGAGGTGTCTTTGCCGAGATCTTTCGAACAAAACAAAAATTTGTTCAAATCGGGATATTCACTCAAAAGTTATTAGGGGGTAACAGGTTTTCTGAACTGCTCAAAACTGAACAAAAAACTGTTCAAATCAAAATGTCAAACACAAAAATATGGTGTGCTCGCCAAGTTCTTTCGAATAAAAAAAAAACCACGCTCGAATCAAACTGTTTATTCAGAAGTTCAAGACAGATCGACTGACAACTCTACACTCCAATTTTTAATTTTCCGATACTTAATTTTTTGCTTCCTTTTTTACTTTTTTTCTTTGCTTTGGTGATATTTTTGAGCCACTTTTAAGGCTTTATTGTCTTTCTTTTATTTTAACCGGAACTAGGCTAAAATCAAAAATGGAAAGGGGAAAAAAAAGGGGATAAAAGACATTTTGAATACAAAACCTTAGAAAAACACTTTCTGGTGGTGGACATTGCAAAATATTTCATTTTAAGCTGCATTTCAAGTATTTCTTCGTAGAAAATTCTCGTTCTCTCTCTCTCTCTCTCTCGTTCATACCTATCTTATAAGCAGTTTTTCAAAATTCATAAAATAAAGAGACAGTTTGAGAAATGTACATGTAGGAGGAAAAGCAAATAAATTTTATTTTAGCACCTTCCGTTCATAAAACTTCGCTCTTAAGCTTAGTACGGGATTTTGAAAAGATTTACCTCTATAATCTTTAAAATGGTTGAGAGGGTGAGAAAAGAGAACATTTTGCTCTGCCAGGTTGAGACTAAAAATATTCGATAGCGGCCAGTGGCCATTAAACCCCAAAAAAAGTCTTGGCCACTTTGGCGTTGCTGCTGACCGATTTGAACCATGTTCCAAAACTGTAATGCCACTCCACTCCACTTCACTCTGCACATAACAATATTAAATTACGTTCTTGCATATATCTTAACTGAATAACTATGTATAAAAGAAAAAGGTTTGGAAAAAAAATGTACAAACCTTTCTCGAAACATAAAATTATTCATTTTAAAATCCGAATAATAAGACATTATGCAAATAAAACAAACCAATCGCACATGCATACTTGAAACTTAATAAGCATTTTATTTAATTGCTGATTAATCGTAAATTTGGCCACTTCTGACTATTTTTCCAACAAAGTTTCATTGCATTTTCTGGATAGATATTATGTATTCAGATGTTTTGTAAAGCAAATGGGTCGATTTTCCCTCCAAGATAACAGTAGCAGCCAGTGACGATGCTAATGGCTATCCTCTTTTGATAATCGCTGCGATACATCAACAGTTTGTATTTTTGTTCAGAAAAAAAGTAGGTCGCCAATCTGGCGACCAAAATCACATTGTGTAGTAGACAAAAAAACTTTTTTTAGTCACCACTGGCGAGTGGCGACCGCTAGTCTCGACTTTTATGGCGCACCCAGGATTTTTTCTTGGGATGAGCTAGAAGACCCCGTGAAAAATTTCAACACTCTTCTTTGGATATATTTCGAAATTGAAAGTAAAAAAAAAAATGTTAAAAAAATGGTTGGTGATTTTAAGGGCTAGAGAGTTCGGGAGTTCCCTCGAAAAAATTTCGACATTGATTCTCTAAAATTCATTTTTAAATTTTCTTTGGTGATCCCAAAAGCAGAGGAGGAGAAACTCGGAAGCCTTGAAAGCTATTTTGGAAGATGCTAGGAGAGAGCGCGAAAAAGTAATCTTTGGTAAAATAATTAAGTTGGAGTTCGGTGCTCTAGTCCGAAAAATTTCCGAATTTAAAAGCAAAAAAAAAAAAAAAAAAGAAGGCAATTTTAGTCTTTGTTTAGCTTTGTCAAGGGGTTCGTCATCCAAGGGTGGATCCAACTATTGGTAAAAGGGGGGGGGGGGGTCATTTTGGGAAGACCGGGTCATGAGTCTTTTTTTTTTTTTTTTTTTTGGCATAAATAGGGGGTGTGCGGGAGGCAAAATTTTCGATATATACGTCCCCAAAACGCTGTTTTAACCTACATTTGACTCCTTACGGGGGAAGGGGTCATGACTCCATAACATCTCCTCTGGATCTGCGCCTGTAGTTTTCAGGCTTCCAAAAGCTTGAAGACAGTCGAGCACAGTGCTCGGCTGTATATTTATTAAAATTTTGGAGAAAGTATGACGGTTTTATTTTTGTAAAACATGCGTAACTGCTTGCAAAATAATGTTGAAAATTGTTGAACTATGATGTTTTTCGTAGTTACTCTGGGTACCTAAACGTATCTCGGGCTTCTCCAAGGTATATTTATTTCCTAGATCCAAAATATTCTATTTGATCATCAACTATAAAAATGTATATCCATATTGAATATAAGCTTGGTCTCATTTTCATCGCATGCTAAAACAATACGTTGTAAGCTATTAAATTTAATGTAATACAGAATACGTATATTTTGAGCTATTACACAAAAAACAAATATTTAAAAAATTACTTTAGATACGTTGTTATTCTTTAACATATACTCGCCTATTATCTAAAACCTACAGCTTTTTCGGCATTAATTAGGTTATTCTGAGAAATACAGTACAATGTCACTATTTCACAAAACATATTAGCTAAAACAATATAGGAGCAATGCACACTTATGTTCTAAGTACACCACTTTCCCCTACAGAGGAAAACAAATATAAAAATTCCATTTTAACCGAAAATGTTTACAGAAAGAAGCTACTTTACTTCCCCCTTTCACATATATCTTTGGAAAAGTGTAAACAGTTTCCCTAGGTGGTAAGAAAAGATGTCAGATATCAAGTACACTTATCAATGGAAGGGGTGGCGGGGACATGTCATTCAGTGACACCTCTTGTCGAACTTCCACCTCCTTGTGAATGGCATTTATCAACTAATCTAGTTAACTTCCCCTATTCACAATGTTGCAGTAACAGACTGTGGGAGGGGATAATGGGAGAGGCTTATTGAAAAATTTCACACACTGGGTGGCTTTGGATTTCAAACTTTTCAAGCTGGGTCACGCTTTTTTAACGTGATCTCAGATTAGGTTGACCTCGATTTTTCAGCTGAAGAAGATTACCTTTTAAAAGGACAGAGTCGTAGCTTATACTATTAAGAATATATGGATATGCATTATTTAGTGCGTTAGTAAGTTATAGTAAATTATAGACGTGCCACTTTGATCTTAAAGACTTTCTTTAGGTCTTTTAAAATTAAAGATTTGTTTTATTTTGAATATTTCAAACTTTTTTTTTTGAGTTAAAAAATCTATAAATATCTTTACTTTTTCCTCTGGAAAACGTCTACATTTTATTCTAGTTTTGCCTGATGTTACACAAAAGTGAAAATAAAACTCTGTAAAAGAAGGTAAATTCTGTTGTAGGGGAAAAAATTACATCTCCCTTGTCTTTACAGCCGGTATTTGTGTGTGTGTGTGTTTTTTTAATATTTTCTTTCCTTCAATCCTTCAAGGTTCTGAAGAAATTATTAAATCCCTTCTTCGTACACTTGAAAAGCTTAATTTCGTATTCTATTTCTATTTTGTAGCTTGAAGACGTTTTGGAAATACACATTCCGCAGAAATATATACTCTATTATGCAGCATGTTAGGCATTGTTCCCAGGCTAATTTCTTCTTCTTTTTTTTTTTTTTGAATGATATACGGGGGGGGGGCGTAGGGGGAGTTATGATATATTTTCACATTCTTGCTTCATTTTATTTTTGATTGTAATTAGAAAATACACATCACTTCAATTTACTTGGTCTTAATGCTTTACCTTTTTTATTTAAAAAATAAGGGTTTTGAAAACTTTTTAAACCTTTCAAGTTAGGTTTTACTATCCACGCGAATAGTTGCATTTTGTTTTATTATTATTATTATTATTATTATTTTGCATAGTTTCAGGGCGATGTAAGCAGATGGTGGTTAAGATTCAAACTCTCTTAAACCCATCAAATACTGTTTCTGTCAACTTAAATATATTAAACGAGGAAAATTAACTTGTCAAAATGTGACTGAAAAAAATGAAATAAGGTCACGAAGTTTTTAGTATAAAAAGTTACTTTCTAGAATCTGCTTTGAGTCCACTTTCTTAATGGTTTGGATAAAGATCAGCAGTAATAAGAAGTTTATATTGTATATTAATAGCGAAAATTAAATTGTTAAAATAGTTTTTAAACTATAGCAAAAATATCGTAATATGAAAATAAAAACATGGAGAGATCTTTCATGACCCCCCCCCCCCCTTCATAAATCCGGTTTCTGTTCTACGCAGTTTGAATGATTACGAAACATTTGCTAAAATGTCCCCCAAAAAAGCTGTAAACTGCCTTAGGCACTAATGATCCCAAAAAAAAAAAAAAAATGTTGATGCTTTCCATTTGAAAAAAAAGTTATTTCTATAACTGTTTAATAGTTCTCTCAAGTCTTCTAGCATAAAAATGCCTACATTTGCGAAATAAAACTCCATAATTATGCCATAGAGGGAAGCAACTTCTAATCTTATCTCGAAAAGTCGCTGCAATGCAGAATTGTCTGCCGCCAGCAATGGCCTCGCTCGCTTTGCTGCAGAATTGACTGATTTGATTATATCTGAGGAGTGACTAACAAGAGAACAGTCTTTTAGCAGTCTCGCCATCACTCCAGAGGGAAAATACATTAACTCGGATAGCTCCCCACAGGCACATTGCTGTCGACTCGAGTGTCTTGTATATGTTTTCCAGAGCAGGAGAATGTGTTGGAGGCAGAGTTATGTCAGGTAGGTGCTGTGAAATTTAAGAATGACACTGATAGTAACTAAAAGTGATAATTTGTTACTAACTGACCTGAGCGAAGTTTTCGCGCTTGACAACAGTAATTCAATTCTTCAACGGTAATTTTTCGAAAAACAGGCACAAAGAGAATTGAGAAGGGCTTGAGAGATGAAGGGGTTATGCAACAAAACCTAAATTTTATTATTACAGTTGTTGCAGCTTTTATTTCTGGCTTTGTTGTTAGTGTGCGTTATGAAATTGGGCTAATGACATCTACTTTTTGATATCAAGCTTTATTTGCTTACCCCCCCCCCCTTGTATTCATTGCTTACCGTTGCCCAGATTGTATTTTCAAAAAATATAATATAGCGCCTTCATCCTCCGAACCCTTCAATTGTTATTTTTTGCCGATATAAAAAAAAGGAAATCATGCCTTACTTTTGTAGTTTAATGAAGTATTAAAGAACAACAACTAAAAAAAAGCACCTTTATTATTATTTATGCTAAAATATTTTTTTCCCGGTTTCAATGCAACTGTAAAAATGTGGTTTAAAATCCTACAATAAGTTCGGATTATACACTCTTAGAAATTTGGATCAAAATTAGCCTGTGAAAAAGAGTCAAAACTCACAAAACCCATAGGAGGCTCAAACCTGCAATCTTCACGTTGCAAACACAACGCTCTATCCAACCACTCCACTCTCCACTGCATCTAAATTCTCGGATGCTTTTCATTGAAGTAATGTGCAATAAATAAAATAAAAAAAGAACGTGTTTTTCGTCACAAAAACACAATTTTGAGACAGTGTGTCTATTATTTTGATACCATACGCTTCAAAATGAGGGGTAAATCATGGAACTTGATAAAGAAATAAGAAAGTTATTACGTGATAAAGAAAAATGGCTAGAGTAATAATATTGGTAAGATGTCGCTGTCGTGTCTCTCCTGTTTTGCCACAAGGAGAATTCGCCACCTTGTGATTGACAGGTCAGGTATCGTCACGCTTTAGTGATCTCCCTACACAGTGGGAAGGGAAAAGTGGTAGGGATTATCTACCCCTAGCACTGAGCTTGAAGAGGGAAAATATTCAATCATTTAAAATTTTAGACGGGTTGATAGTTTCTTTTAAAAAGCCTATTTTATGGAGCATTTACTTGAAAAAAATAAGTGAAGTTTCATAATGGAAACAACTTTGACTCATACAGTTTACAGTATGTCATGTTTGCGATTATTTTACATAATTCAATTTGCTAACTCTTTTAATCATATTTAAACAAATGTGATTGAAACCCAGTATCAGCAACAATAGTAAAATTAATTGCAAAATTGACGATATTACAACTTTTCAAAATATTGCAAAAATGTGATTCAGGAAGTCAGTAAGAAAAAATTTCTAACTTTATTTTTGTAATTTTCTGTCTTCATCAAAGCGCTTTCATTTTTTATAGCAATTATAAAGATTAAAAAAATAATAATGATTTATTTTTATCATATTAAATTAGCATTGCTATCACAAATTCGACTTCGATATCAAACCAATGGTTGAAACTCAACGGTTACTTTTCAAATTGTACTAGTAAAGGGGCCACTGCAAATGTGATGGGCCTACTGTCCCAAAATTTCTAAACGGAGCCATCTAAACACACCATTTACACACTGTTGAAAATGATCCCCTTTTCCCCTTTTATTCAGGCCCTTTTATTTGCTGATGGTAATTTTGTAAAGATAAATTTTTGAACCATTAGTTGAATTTCTTGATTTAAAGTCTATGTCTTTTTTCCTGAAACAAATTAACTGAAAAAAAAGTTGCACTAATAGGTGAAATAGCAAATTATATTTAAATCGCAAACGATCTTTTACAGTGCAATGTGAATAAAATTTAGAATGAAAAAGTATTTCTTTGCAGTTTTATAATTTATAAATTTATTCCATAGCATCATCAAAACATTGTGCCAAAAAGTTATATAAATCAAACATTTCAAACTCCCCCAAAAGTAGTTATTTCACATTATACGTTTTCATCTTAAATATATTTTAAAATGTATAATATTTAAATTTTTATGATTAACAACAAAAGTGAGAAGTTTGGTTTTGTACTCAGAATAGTAGAGTAACTTAATCTAGAATTAATCTCAAAATGGGGGGAGGGGCCTCGCACAATTTTTTCGCCCACTCTTAATTTTGTTCTCGCTACGCCACTGCTTTTTTCATTCAACCCTGCGAAAAACCCTTCCCCCTCTTCCGAAACAAAATGTTTCAGCTTTTTTTTTTAGCATTGAAATCAAACCAAGATACTCTCGTCATGTAGCGTCTTTCTGGAAATTTAAACATTTGGAAAGAGACGAGACGACAATTTTTCGACTCCATGCTAATCCCTAAAATTTTCCCTGCTGTCAAGGAAATGCCTACGATTAAGATACAGTTCAGTGGTTTCACCTCTCCTGCAGCGAAGTCACACCTTCTTCTTTGTTTTCAGTGGGATGGCGATTTGACCAGGGTGGCGAATTATCCGTAGAACCGTCGCTGTTTAGATGTCTCTGCGTCTCTTAAACAAGGAAGGAATTTTTTTTTCTGTGTCTTTCATACAAGGGGAATATCAGGATATCTTTTTTCTTTTCCAATTTTTTTAACACAAAATGCGGTCAAAAATCCAATGCTTTCACCGCAAAGTCGCTGTTTAGATGTCTCTGCGTCTCTTAAACAAGGAAGGAATTTTTTTTTCTGTGTCTTTCATACAAGGGGAATATCAGGATATCTTTTTTCTTTTCCAATTTTTTTAACACAAAATGCGGTCAAAAATCCAATGCTTTCACCGCAAACAAATACCGAAATTATGGCATCTACCTGTTTTGGAATTACTACGAACACCTTTTTCAGTGCGAAGCAAGTTATGAGAGGTACCACCTCTAAGCATCCCTCGGTAACTTGGTGAATTCACCGCTTCAAAATTTTTCGAAGCCGATGATACAGTTCATGAAAATTTGTATGTATCGACATTTTTTTAAGCATGATTTACATGCGCTGGATAACACCCGTCATTTTGGGGGGTCAGGTTTTGAGAAATTAACGTATTTACGCACAAGTGAGCGTGGTTTCTGCCGTTTTCCTATGAAATTGGATTGTGTTTGCACCCTTTGACCCTCCCCCCCCCCCCCGGAAAACCTTGAAATGACGAATCTGAAGAATATGCAACTACAGTCGAGCCCGCATAATGAGGAATAGCCATTTGCCACGAAAAAATATTCTAGTAAGCGTAATATTCCATTATAGTGATCTTTCCTCTTTCTTTTTGTTTCAAATTATTCACTGAGAAAACGAGCTAAAAATGCAATTAAAAAAATAATTTATTTAATAATTATTTTTTGGACAAGGTGATCATTTAATTACAATCGACTGATTGAACAATGATGCTATATTTTTCAATATGGACATTTACAAAACATTTTTCTCTAGTTCGGTACACAACACATTAAGACAACTTCTAACTTCCATCGGTCTGCTTCACATCCAAACCAGCTGCAAATAAAACCACTCCTAATAGTGCCTGAGAGAGGAAAACTTTCTTGCTTTTATCTCCTTCAATGTTGCCCCGTTGGAGATGCGTTTGCCTGGAGCAAAGCCCCAGTTTATTTCATCACAGAAGTTGCCTGATTCGATAATGTCTGAGAAGTGGAAAACGTGTGGACCACTTGGAGCAATTCCGCTCGCATCCAGAGAGCTGAATAAATGGCCTCGCGTTTTTCTGCTTGTAATGACTGTTTTTGTTGGTTTTTACGACGGCAAAAAAAGATTACCAAAAGGAATCTGGGTTTTTTTTGTTGGTGAACATGCTGTGATTAGGCAGGGGACACTTATAATAATATAGTGGAACTTGTACAAAACTTTATTCTGAGTGCAATTTCAGTTGAAACCCAGAAAGCAAAACCCTGTCTTCAACCCACTTTGGTAATCTTATATATTTCTTCCCTAGCCTGTTTTTCCGTGGCTACGCCAGATCGTCCTTATTTTCCTATCAAATTCAATGATTTGCCACTCATTTTAAAGCCTATCGTGCCGGTTAATGACGCAAAATGGACCCGCCCTCTGAAAATTGTGTTCTTCTCGTTAATAAAAGTTTTTTTTATTATTTTTTTTTATTACACATTACTTCAATGAACAGCACTCAAAATTAAGCCGCATTGGCGCTGTTGAATAGAGTCATTATTACAATGGGAACGACATGAATTTGAATCAGAGTCGAAAAATATCGCTTTAATGGGGGGTTTTCTTTAGCAGAATTCTCATCCAACTTTCCGTTGCCAAATATATTATTCCTCAAAAAAGTGGTTTCTTTTTATGTTCACTCCATAACTTTAGTAAATATTTCATAAGACTTTAAAAGTAAGGCATCATTTAAAGAGTTTTCACCTCTTTGAGCGAAAAATGAAAAATTAAAACGTGTCTTTAAAAACGGGTTTTTTACATTCCGTCTGTCAAGTGCGAATGCTTCGCATGGGTCAGCTAGTTCATATACAGGGTGTCCACTCCAATCGTGGACCAATAGCTAATTTCTAAACCGTTAGAGATACGCATATAGTTTATTTAGGAAAAAATCTCCAAATTATGAAAGGAATTTTGGGTCTATTCAATGTTTTTCAAAAAATCAAATTTTGAAAGAGTTACGAAATTTAAATTTTTATACAGCCCCCCAGTCCTATCAATCATATTTAGTAAAATATTCTTGACACTGTAACGTTTAAAACTAAAAAAAAAAATCACTCCTCTACCACAAAAATTGACCGAGTTATAACGTTTTGAAAAATCAAGATTTTGCATTATTTCATGACGTCATCGAGAGATCACTTAAGGGACCGTATGCGAAATCCTTCAAAATCTTGATTTTTCAAAACGTCATAACTCGGTCAATTTTTGTGGTAGAAGAGTGATTTTTTTTAGTTTTAAACATTACAGTGTCAAGAATGTTTTACTAAATATGATTGATAGGACTGGGGGCAGGCCCAAATTTCCCAATAGGCAAAGTAGGCAGCTGCCTAGGGCGGCAAATTTTTGGGGGCGGCAAATTTTACTTCAACCTTTTTTTTTTTAATTTTTTTTCCCGGTCGTCGAACATGTCGGGCATTTATAATGGTTTTCAGTCAAAGATCAAGGAAGTAGCGCCTTTAGCAATGTTTATACCGTGTGCTGCACATTCATTAAATTTAGTGGGAACTTCTGCAGCTGAATCTTGTGCGGAAGCATGTCATTTTTTCATGTTGCTGCAAGAGTTATTCGTGTTCTTCACAAAATCAACAAAATGATGGAGACGTTTGATTCTTGAAATTGGAAAAGGGAAAACCTTAAAGAAGCTATCTACGACTCAATGGTCAGCTAGAGATGATGCTTGTCAAAGTTTAAGAGAGTCGTATGAGGAAGTTCTGGCGGTATTGATTTCGATAGAAAATGATGAAACAGAAAAAGCAACCACAAGATGTGAAGCCAAAGGAATTCGCAAAAAGCTGGAAAAATTACAGACAGCTTTCATGGTTTGCTTTTGGAGCACAGTGTTGCACCGTCTAAACAATGGTTCGAAGGCCCTACAATCTGAGTCAATAGATGTATTGACGGTAACGCGATTGTACGGTGTACGCGTCCCTTAAGGAATATTTTGCTTCTCAAAAACATTGTTTTGCTGATTTTGAACTGCTTGCTTTAGAAATTTCAAAAAATACCAATTATGAATGATAACGTCAAAAGATCTCCAAAATAAAACACAAAAAATGATGATGACGTTTGTGAGGAGAATGTAGAAGAAAAAGCCAGGGAATATTTTAGAATTAATACATTCTTAGTCATCATTGATCAGTTCGTTTCTGAATTTAAAAGAAGGTATGAAGCATATACTGAATACGAAGAAAATTTTAATTTTCGTCACGAAATCACAAAATCTAAAGGAATAGAAGAAAATGTACTGAAGACAAAAACTAAAAACCTTATTCAGAAATATCCAAATGACTTAGGCAATGACTTTGTTGACGAGTGCTGTCACTTTCAGGCATACTGTCTTGCAACAGCTCAAGATTTTGAAAACAAATCATTAACAGGAATTTTAAAGTACCTAAGAAGTCACTCCCTCCAAGAAGTATATCCAAATGTTGATATCGTTTTGCGGATTTGCCTTAGTATTCCCGCCACTAACTGCTCCGGCGAAAGAAGTTTCTCGTGTTTAAAACGAGTAAAAAATTATTTAAGAAGTACAATGAGCAATGACAAACTGAACGCTCTGTCAGTTTTGTGCATAGAATCTCAAATTGCATCAAAAATTGACTACAATACCATCATAGAGGATTTTGCTCGAAAGAAGGCTCGGAGAAAAGCTTTTTCGAATTAAGTAAGTGTAAAGTCATTAAACAATAAAATAACCATTATTAAAACACTGAAAAACTGCGAAAAACTTTAAATTATTTTTCTTTGCAAATACTTAACGATGAAAGTGAAAAATATTACATTTGCTTTGAATCACTGCAGACTGACTTTTTCGCGCAAGCCATCATCATGTAGATCACAGTTCAATTACTTTTACTTTGCCCACTTTAAAATATTTGTTTGAATTTCAATATGTATTGTTTTTTTTTTTTTTTTTCATTATAAGTTTAGTTTCAAAACGCAAGAATTGGATTGTTACAATTTATGTATTACATTTGAATGTTAATTAAAAATCTGGTATGGACCCCACACTACTTCCTTTTACGTGTAAATTTCTTACTAGTTGCCTTAAGTGTTAAAAAAAGTGCTTGGAGTGAGCAAGGTAACAATTCAAATATTTACTCCCCTAATCTGCCACGAAACAATGCAAAAAATATTTTACAATGGTTAATTTTCTAAATATTGCTGATTTTAATATCATTCAGTGAATTTTTCGCAAAATATCGCCAATAGCGCCAAGTTGAACCCAAATTCAAAAAATAATTTTTTCGCCAAATTTGTCGCCAACTTGGCGATATGTCGTCAAGTTGGCGTCAAACACTTGGCGACCAAAAGCTTGGCGACATATCGCCAAGTGGTCGCGCCAATTCATATCACTTGAGTCTGCATTGAAATTAACACTGATTTACCCCAAAAAGGGGTAAAACACCCCCTTGGGAACATTCAAATGCAACCACAAGGGGAGGTGCACAACTAGACCATCCTCAGAGCCTACATACCAAGCTAGAAGCTTCTACGGCATATAGTTTTTGAGTTATGCGACCACATACGCACATACATCCGCACATACGTACATACAGACGTCACGAGAAAACTCGTCGTAATTAACTCGGGGGTGGTTGAAAAGAATTTTTCGGCTGCTTATATGTTGGTAGGTACATATGCACGTGCTGACAGGTCAAAAAAACTATTGAACATTCATTCGGGGGTGAGCAAAATCAAAATTTAGACTCAAATTTGAGTGATTTTTACTTCCTTTTACGTAGTAAAGGAAGTATTGTGATCGCGAAAAAAAAATCACTCAAATTTGAGTCTAAATTTTGATTTTGCTCACCCCCGAATGAAAATTCCTTAGTTTTTTTGACCTGTCAGCACGTGTATATGTACCTAGCAACATATAAGCAGCCGAAAAATTTTTTTCAACCACCCCCGAGTTAATTACGACGAGTTTTCTCGTGACGTCTGTATGTACGTGTGTGCGTATGTGGGTCGCATAACTCAAAAACTATATGCCGTAGAAGCTTCTAGCTTGGTATGTAGGCTCTGAGGATGGTCTAGTTGTGCACCTCCCCTTGTGGTTGCATTTGAATGTTCCCAAGGGGGTGTTTTACCCCTTTTTTGGGGTAAATCAGTGTTAATTTCAATGCAGACTCAAGTGATATGAATTGGCGCGACCACTTGGCGATATGTCGCCAAGCTTTTGGTCGCCGTTTGACGCCAACTTGGCGATATATCGCCAAGTTGGCGACAAATTTGGCGAAAAAAATATTTTTCGAATTTGGGTTCAACTTGGCGCTATTGGCGATATTTTGCGAAAAATTCACTGAATGATATTAAAATCAGCAATATTTAGAAAATTAACCATTGCAAAATATTTTTTGCATTGTTTCGTGGCAGATTAGGTGAGTAAATATTTGAATTGTTACCTTGCTCACTCCAAGCACTTTTTTTAACACTTAAGGCAACTACTAAGAAATTTACACGTAAAAGGAAGTAGTGTGGGGTCCATACCAGATTTTTTTTTTCGCGATCACAATACTTCCTTTACTACGTAAAAGGAAGTAAAAAAGCATCAACAAGATAACGCATTAACAACCTGCATTCTGGCTTAGCGTTAATCTTTAAAGATGTTTTGCGAAAATTGAATATTTTTTTTTATTATAAAAAACGTTTTTATGTCCTAATACTTTTGGAAACGAAAAAATGAACTGAACTCTGTCTTTGTTAATTTTACCTTATAACCTGTATCTTTGTCTCATGAAAATGTTTAAAATAGGTGGCTCTCAATACTAATACCGAAAAGCAGAAAATAATTGTTGAAAACAAAAAAGTATTTTAATTCACCAAGTTTTTGAAAGGAACAAAAAATAATAACATAATTTCTCCAGGCCTCTTACAGATTTAAAGCTTCCGTAGAGATTCCAATCATCTTATAGATTGCCTGAAAAATTAGTAATAATAATACTAATATATATATATATATATATATATATATATATATATATATATATATATATATATATATAAAGTATGAGGAGGAGGGCGGCAGATTTAAGTCTGCCTAGGGGCGGCAAAGAGCTAAATTCGGCCCTGACTGGGGGGCTGTATAAAAATTTAAATTTCGTAACTCTTTCAAAATTTGATTTTTTGAAAAACATTGAATGGACCCAAAATTCCTTTCGTAATTTGGAGATTTTTTCCTAAATAAACTCGATGCTTATCTCTAACGGTTTAGAAATTAGCTATTGGTCCACGATTGGAGAGGACACCCTGTATAGTTCGAACGTCAGGTTTTTTTATGTGCTAATGAAACTGTATGAAATCCGGTATTCGAAAAAAAAAAACTACTTCATGTTAACTGATTTTACGAGGAGGATGGACTACATGTACTAAAAGAAATGCGACATTTTGCTCCGTCAATAAAATGTTTGGCATAAAGAACATAATGGGGCTAAGCCTGATAGTCAATGAGAATGTTATTGGCTTACTTTTTTTTATTCCAGAAAAAATCTCTAAAAATGGCATAGTTGCAAACCTTCAAGAAACCTGTTTGTTTACTTCTGGTCTATCTTTTCCCTAAATGCAGTATAGTATTATGTACAGCCTGTATTCTGTAAAATGCCTGGTATGAAAAGTATGCATTATGCGAATATTATTATGCTGGATTTCATAGATAAGCAGTTATGTGTGCAATTTAAATAATTCAAAATTCAAAGAATGTAATGAGAGTTGTTGAATAAATAAGTAAATAAATCATTAAAATAAATCATTTTATGTTATGAAATATTGTACTGACAAAAAGATAAAAGATTCCTTCTGATTTAAAAGGGAATATTTTTCTGTTATTTTTTTTTTCTTAGTACTTTGAAAATTAAATTACGCTTTCCATTTTTTTGAGCAAAGAACCTTTTTACTATCTTATCAATCCAATTATACTTTAGCTCCGAGAGCCCAACAGATGAAAAACTTCGCCGCCCTGAGCAAATCTTCATAATTGAGATTTACTGCAATACGCTGTCCCATACTTAGTTCTTGGAAAAGATTCTTAAATCGCAGAGTTCGAGGTTTTTCAGTCTTTTGAAGGATTTTCGTCTTTACTAAAAAAAAAAAAAAAAAAAGACACGGAGCAGGATAAAATTATTGAAAGTAAATAAATAAAGAAAAGTAAATGCTTGAAGTCTGGGAAGAAATTAGATAAATTAGCTTTTTCATTATATCTGTATTAAGTGAGTATATTAACCCATTAATACCTAGCGTCCTTTCTTTAGGACGGTCCAAAAAAGGGTCTGAATTTCCCCAAAATGAACATTTCAACCAAATAATAGTGTTCAATTAGTACTTTGGTATTCTTTCAATTTGTTATTAATAGATTGCAGCACATAACCATTGTAAAGTGTGTTCTGTAGCAGTTTAAATATGATCTTTATCAAAAATGTCATCGTTCACAATCTCAAGAAAAAAAGCTAAGTTTTTGAAATTATTCCCAGCTTCCCAGTTTATGTTAATTGCTGATTTTATTTCTTCTTATAAAATGTCTTTTTAAATATTATATCATAGATAGAAAAAAAAATTAGTAAAAAAAGTATGTACCCTCTGTGGTCTATCGTAACTTTTGAGAGACGATTTTTCTTTCCTTAATAAAACAATTATTTTTTCCATAATATTTTTTTTTAATTATTTTTCCTGTCCATTAAACACCGTTTGTAACCAGTATACAAAATATCTTTGGAAAAAAAGAATCAGGCATTAATGGGTTAAGAATAACTACTACTGATTACTTAATTATTTTCCAATGTGCTTATAACTTTTCGTTGAAAAAGAGGGTATTTCTCATGTATTAAAATCCATATTCAGTTCTTTTGCTTTATTTATAAAGCTAAGTTTGCCGCCCCCCCCCCTATTACTTTAAAATCTTTCGTCTTCCTTTATATTTTCCTTTAAATGTTTCAACTTTCACCCCTGACCAAAAAAAAAAATCTTCAAAATTTTTTAGTTTCTGAAACACAGTTTCTTAAAGAAACGTCTGACTCTATAAAGAACTTAAGAAATGCTATTAAGCTTTCTAGCTTTCTTGTGTGTGTGTGCGTGAAGAGACCTTAAAATTAATTCGTCTTATCCGAGAAATAAAAAGTGGCGTGACGTGTAAAGATAAAAGAACGGGGCTCGTGAATGTTGTTCGTCTTAGCAGTAATTCGTTGTAAACGTATTTGAATTAATGAGGTTCAACTGTATTAAGCTTCATACACAAGCATAACTGAACTGCGTGTTAAGATTAAATTATTCGGAGTAGAATTTACTTGAGAGAACTTTTATACAGAAAGACTACATGTGTAAGGAAAAAAAATAATTTAAAAAGCACTTTGTAAAACATCGGATGTTCGGCGGTAGAAAACTGGATAGTTTTTGCCGAAAGTTATTTGCCTTTGAATATCACGAAAACAGATAGAATGCTGGAAATAAGTATCGATCGTCGATCGGTTAAAGAAAACAATGCCTTAGATTTCAAAGATGTTATGTTGAAGAATAGATGCTTGCATAAGATATTTCCTCTTCAAAATGTTAAATGAAGTCGAGTTTTGTCAATAGAGACGGCAAGATAGGATTTTGATTCTGAGCTTTAAACTTCCCGTGAATGTGGGTTACTTGGACCGTAGGGGATTACTTGAGCCCATTACAGTAAAATGATAAAATCTGGGTTTGGTACTTATTAGTTGAACACTTGCACGTAGTTCCTCGTTTCTCCTGTTTAAATAAAGGATTTATATCTAACTTCACGTTTTTTCATAATTATAATGCATGTAAAAATATATTTCTTCATTTATTGCATTGTATTTTTTCATATCCTATGTCCTACATGAACCCAACACACGCTAATAATGCTTTATAACAGGAAAACTAAACCTTGGTCCAAGTAACCCAACCTAAGGGCTACTTGAACCATTTTGTAAAAACAATCAGAAATTTAGTAAATGAAATAAACCGAATTTAAAGGTTACATGCTTTAGTTATGGGTATTCTTAAGCATATATTTATAAGCATTGATTGATGTCATAACACAATATTTATTGATATAAACAGGATTTATCTGGAACATTACTAAAATTGGGTTCAAATAACCGGTACGATTTACGGTACGTAAAGTTATCTTAGATTTAAATGTGTCGTACGTGTTTTGATTGAACAGCTATCATTCTCATCTCGGCTTTTCTTGCAACAAGATTTTCGAATGATCTCTTCAATAATTTCGTTTCTTTCCTCAGTACCGATTAGGTACCGATTGGTGAAATTGAAGATTTTTGACACCAGCAAAAAGAGGTCCATTTTTTCCAGAAAACTCAACTGCAACTGCCATTCAGTCGGAAAATTTTTCCGAAAATTATTTGGCCTTTTTTCTTTAAACCCTAAACTGGATGAAGTTTGTTTTTAATTCCCCACGCAACAAGGAAGATATTGTAAGTGTGACGTATTTGTGTATCAGTCTGTGGCACTCTAGAGCCTAAACGGGGGGACCTATTTTAATTTTTTTAATTATTTATTTTACATATATATATATATATTTCTTTTTGAAAATAGAGTTGATCATAAGTGTTCTTAGCTATGTCGCGTCTTCGGATGACATTCATTAATGAAGATATTCATTAAAAACCTTCAAAACCTTATTCGCCATATTTGAAGTTAAAACATACTTTACATTTTAAAACAAAAAAAAAAAAATCTGTATCTGACAGCATGTGTTTGGAACTTCTATGTCATATAGAACTCGAATTATAACGCTTTTTAGCAAATGCGGCTAAGCCTTTATTTACTTTATTGGAAACCGATGTCATTGTTAGCCGAGAAGGAAAGAACATTAAATGAACATTCATTCAATCAACAGAAAAGGTTTTTCTATTTGCCAATTTCTTTTTGTTAACAATTAAAATAGTCGGAATTGATTTTGGTATAAATATTTCAAAAGGGTTTCCAATCTTTCCTCTTTATTTTGCTTTTGAAACTAGCAAATTTTCCGAGAAAGGATTCTTTCCTTTTCCGTGTGTACCATGTCTTCTCGAAAACAATTAAATATGTTCAAATTTAAAATGCTTTTTGAACAGCAAAGTTTGTTTTAATATGAGGTCGGACATCGGCAATCAGTGTCGGTTTCTTTTTAATTTACTGTTAGTACTTGTCATAGACAAAAATGAGATTTTGTGCGAACTTCTTCATTTGAATGGGTATTCTAATTTAAATTTTCCTGATCTGCTTTCATTGCGGTCGGTAGAGCGAGACTGGTGAAAATGAGAAAAGGAGGCGGTGATCGATAATAATTAGCTGCTGCGTCTACTTAACAATTTAAAAGCGATTCCCTAATGAAAGCAATTTAGTAATAGCTATCTTCAAGACTCGACTATAAAATGCTAAGGAACTGAGCCCATCGCCATATTGTTGGTTTAATTTTTTTGCAAAAAAATTCTTTGAAAAGATTAGCGCAATATATAGGGTGAAAGTTTTTGTTTATTCCAAAGAGTGAAGTAAAAATGGGATGTGTCTCATGCAGTGAATAAAAGTTTTACGCGTACGGATTTTTTAGAAATGCTTTAAAATGTAGTTTGAACCTTACGGCTCAGCCTATGACATCTAAAAATTCTAAACTTTTCCTGCAAAGAGTTTTCTCTAAATATGTACTTAGTATGAATTTGAAGTCGTTATTAATATTTATAAGCTTTGAATGTAATTTGAATTTTAAACATTGCATTACTTAATATGGAATAATGGTAATACGTATTGTAGTTAACGCTATTATTAACTTTTTTGACAGTTCAAAAATGTCTTCATAAATTCATTGCTGTAAATTTAGTTTGAGCTCGAAAATAGTTTGAGTTCATTATGCAGGAACATACATAAAAAAAATTCGATGTTTCAAAACATCAATGTTTTTGGGTCGATGACCCAATGTTGAACATTGGTATAATGAATCGATGTTTTTTCATCGATATCGCACCACTATATACTCTGAAATGAATATGGAAAGTATTTATTGAACAATTTCGAATCATATTTTTCTAGTGCAGCTTTGCGATATCTTTATTAAAATTTCTCTTACATCACGTCTCTCCCTCCTCGGTACAAAGGGACTCTAAAGGGGTTGGAAAATTCTGAACGATGCAATAATTCATTTTGGATTGATTCATTATTTCTTAATTTTGAATAACCATATACAATACACCAGAACTTCAGAAATCAGCAACACAGATATCCGACATTCTGGAAAATTCGAACAGCTTGTAAAGTAAAGGATTAAATTATTATTTTTTTTTTTTTTTCAAAAAAAGTGCAAAATCCACTATTACGACTCAGGATAGTTAAGTTTTTAATGACAGCTACTTTTGCATGCGTTTAAATACAGCTCCGTACCTTATTGTGTTAGCACTCGTACTTGATCTGGAGTGTCATAGCATTTACTAACCTAACAAAGAACTTTAGATCACGACTGAGTTAGTAACAAGAATTCAAACAGGCCACTCCGAAAATCCAAACTTTCTGGACTTCAAAGAGGGTTCAGCTCCAATTAGTTCAGATTTCTGATGTTCTACCGGATTTTAGAAATTCTCTTTCTGTTTTATTTACTGTAGACGCAATAACACTTTTAAAATATCAGTGGGTCGTCAACGAACCAACCCAAGTCGCAATGTATTCTGTAGATTTTGGATTAAACATACATATACTGTCGATTCTCTTTTGTTTATATCCTTTCACTTGCTGTTTAAGTGACCATGAACTACTCGAGAGAAAAAAAAAAGAGTTAAATGCCCAAATAAATCGTCCCCATGGCATATCGCTCAAAAGCATGTCCTTGCCTGTCAAAGGTGTATAGCTACGGCATATACGTAACCGATCAAAGCACTAAACGAAAACAAAAGGGGTACAAATGACAGAAAACAGTTTTCCACGATAATGCGAGGAGAGTGAGAATTTCGAATGCATCTATCTCACGCAACCTTGCGTGACGTTGCGTGAGAGGGCTTTCAATGATACCGCGAGAATCCGACACACTTTGCGCAATAGGAGTCGATTCAGAGGGGAAAAAAGTGAAAGTGTTACAATCGGGTTTAATGGTTTGTTTTCACTTGTTTTAAATGTAAAACTTGTGAAATTTATGAAGTGCATTTGTTTTACTCGTGAGCTGCTGAGAATAATTATTTGCAGCCTTGAAAAATCAGATGTTACGAAACAAAGGTTGTTCAGCTGATCTATGCAAAACTGCTAAAAAAATATTGAATAATGTAAACTCCCGATTATCAGCGGATAGGATGGCACGGTAACCGCGGATAAGCGAATACCATGGATAAGCGAACTATAGGTAAAAAAAACTTTATTAATGTATGCAATTGCTAAAAAAAAATGTCAATAACATAACACCTACATTTGGATGTTGAATTATAGCTAAAAATGACGACATTAAATGCAAAAAATATCTTGAAAAGCTGAAATCAACCAATAACGCACTTTTATTTTTTATTTATTTATTTATTTTTTTGCATTCAGTAAATCATTATTGTAAGAAAAGAAAACTTAAATGTGGGAGACCCGCGGATAAGCCGAACCACGGATAATGCGACCGCCGATAATCGGGAGCTTACTGTACCTATTAATTTTAAAGCAAATTTGGAAAGATTTGCAATAAAAAATTGCACTGTCAATTAGCAACTGTTTAGTTAACTGTAAGGGCTCTGCTCCACATCGACGTAAAGCAGAAAAATTGGGCAGAAGCGTAAAATTTTCCTTTTTCGGTTTCGGTCGCTTTTCGGTCGGACGCGTGCTCCACTTGGGCAGAATTTTTTTTCTGCGCAGAAAAAAGCGCCATCAGACGGAATAATCCTTGCATTTTCATTGGATATTTGATATTTAGATAACAAATAGGAAAAATACCTCATTATGAAGCATTATTCGAAATTATATGATTGGGTGAAAGATTGGCAACAAATAACCGAGTTTTAATAGTTATTTAATTTAGTTGGCATGGAATTACCCATCATGATTCAGCTTGTTATGAGCCAAGTCCTGTTTTTTTTTACTTGGCGGTTTTTTATTTTCACTTTAAACGGATATATTTAGCGGAAACAAACCAGACTGGCTATAAAATTCCCATTCAAGTATTTTTTGTGAATTTCGCTAAGCATTGCATTTATTTTCTATTGTTTAAATCTTAAAAGTTGTTTTTTTTTTTAATTTCAAGAAAAAAATAGCTTTTTTTTTTTTTTTTGCTGTTGACGAAAGCATACTAAGCATTAGAGGTGATAAAAAAAAAAGCTTCGGAGTGTTGAGTAGATGTTTTGGCGAAAAATACAGCAAATGCAGCACGATGCCATGAAACTTGATTTGATGGTTGAATATATTATTTGTTATTTTGAGTTTTTACATTTTAATGGACATTTTGCAATGGCTTTGGTGCTAATATTTTTGAGTAAACGCGTAGACAATGTTTCCGTACCGTTCGCAATTATACTATATATTCTGCGAAATGAATTTATAGCAACGCTATATTTCGGGGTCGTAGTGAGTTTTCAAAATTATGACTGTTATTGTACCTAAAAAAATATCAGTGCCTACTTACTTTGCCAAATAAATTAGACCCTCAAAGCCATGAAGCATTTATATATTTTTTGAATACGCCGTCAAAAATAAAACACGTAAGCCATAACTTAAATAAATTTTAAAAAATCTTTAATACGTAAAATAACCTACACACTCTTTAATAAATCGCTAATCTTAAAAAAATTGCTATATTTAAAAATGGAAGTATTTATCAAAACACAAAACATTTCACTAAAACTTTATTACACAACATTAGCTAGTTTTATTATCGCCAAGCGATCCATAACTCAACCGAAGGTCAAATCTCCATATATTACTAGCTGCCAGGGCAGCTAGATTAGCTTCCTGCGGCATGTTGATGCATAACGTCCCCCTTCTCTAACTTTTACCTCATTCTGAAGTTATATTATTTGATATAATTTAATGTTCATACGATTTCAAGACATACCACGCACGTGGCCCGGCGTTGCACGGGCACTTCGTGCCCTGAAAGTAGTGAGAAAAAAAATTAAAGAAACTACTCCCCGCTAACACGGCTCGCTTACAGGCGCTTCACGCCTTTACTTTTTTCCTATATAAAAAAAATCATTCGAATTATTGAGATGCTTCACGCCTTCAAGATGGTGAGGAAAGTTTCAGTAAGTTCAGCTCGCTCAAAGGAAAAAAGCAGACATAGATACTCAGTTTTTAATATAAGTAGATGGCTCTTCAACAAATAAATGTTTCAAAATATTACCAGTAGCTAGCGATAAAAATTCTACGTAAGTGGCCCGCTTATGAGTTTCGTGTTTGATTTAGTTAAGCCTTCATTCAAAATTCTCATTATCATTGTTATTAAACTGTTTTATAGCAACGACGGTTTGCAAGAATGGATTTCATATTTAATCATTTATTAGGCTTAATCGCTTTAAATTTGACTACTTATTAATTGATATCTTCGCTAATTAACATCGTATAATTATATCAATTGAAACTAATGAAGCTTGAAAAATTACCTATCGATCGGTACCTGGTTCGACTTTCAGGTCATTGGCGTTCAGGAGAAAGAAGCGTGACATAGAAAGATAGTTAGAAAGAAAGATAGTTAGAAAGATAGTTAGAAAGATACTCAGTTTTTAATATAAGTAGATTTCTCTAAGCCGAATCCTATACCCGGTCGAAACTCGCTCATTTCTTTATCGAATTGCAAGAAAATTTATGGTTTTGAAGCTTATCCCGCGGGCTATTGACGAAAATTAGACCCACCCTCTAAAAAGTGTCGGTTCGTTTTTTATTCGAACTTCAATTTTTGGGCACAAAATTGACTCTATCTAGCGAAATAATTGTCGTATCGTCTCCATTTTGATTTCATTCGAAAGATAAAAAAAAATGCGTTCTTTAGAACGTTTCTCCGCTAGCGCCGCTTAACGAGAATCTCGAAAATCCACGTTTAAGCGACTTATAAGCGATTGAAGTTTGAAAAAGTTAAATTTTTTGCTCAACTGTCAAAATCGTTACATTGTTGTTCAAATCAATTTTAAATGCGACATTTCAAGCCAAGGCTTAGCTCGGTAAACCTTAATTGTAACTTTTATTGTTTCAAAATACTATGGTAGTTTTGCGATAACGTTAGTATTTAGTTTAGTAGTAGCCTTGGGTATTTGATTTTAATATAGGGTATCACTTTTGTAGTAGTTGTAAAAGTGAACGTGTCTTTGATCTCTTTGAAAAGTTGTCAGAACGACGGCAGTAGATGGCGATGTTGTGCAAATGAAGCCAATAAAAATTGTATTAAATTTTAAGTTTAGAGTTTTTTTTTTTTTTTTTTTGCGGAATTCCGCACGGGTCACCTAGTCTTTTTTTTAAAGCTCAATTAAAATAAGCAAATACACGAGCGAAATTAAACATATATTTCCAATCTCGCCAAGCAATCAATAACTTAGCAAAGCATGTCATAAATTGTAAGTTCTATTACAATGTAAAGCAGCCGAAGCACCATTATTTCGAATCTCGCCAAGAAACTAGACTTCCGTAATCCCGCCGAGTTTTGAATAAAATAATAAAAATCTCGCAAAGGACAGGAATTGTTGACATGATTACATAATAGTGGACTTTAAAAGCCTCAACTGAAAGCTTATTTTAAGCCTTTCGCTAGTTGCCCCCCATTTTGCTTTTTCACTTGATTTTTTGTCATTAAGTAATGGGTTTTTTCTCACTTCTCCTTTTGAATATTTACCAAATGCACTTTCGTTAATGCAGTATAGCAATGGCGGCCGCCAAGGCTAGAAATGTTTACATCTCACGATGAATTTCTATTGGCTGTTGGATAAATTAAAAATGCAAAAATTTTCGGTCCTCTATTACGCCGTGATTACGCCGCGTAAAAAGGAAAGTACCCGGATTTTCAGTTTCTGCCTTCAGTTTCGGTCGCGTTTTACGCTGATGTGGAGCATGGCCCTAACTTCTCTGAAAGAAATGCATATTTCGTGCAGAAACAAAATCTATGGAAGTTGAAAATTTGCAATAAATGTCCAGTTTGTGTCTCGAGATCATATGAAACTTTTTCTTCAATCTAAAAGCAGCGCTACTCAAGACAAGATTCATTATTTCTTGTAATTTCTTCTAAGGGGGAAAAAACTATATTGCTCATCAAAAATCGTTTTCAACTGTGCAAAATATTGGACAAAGATTAGGTTCAAAAAAAAAGAGAATGATGAATTCTCCAAAAGTATGAATTTTTCTATAAAAGCAATTCGTTTATTATACTTTTAAAAATTATTTCAAAATGAATTTTTTATGATAATACCATAATTAATTTTACACTTAAATGTTATTGTAAGTAAATCACAATAAAGATATTACAATTAACTTATGTCATAGTAGTTGTTCAATCTAAACACATAATAAAAGTGCGTGGTATTTTTATATTGGATATTGTTTTATTATTTTTTAAGGTGTTTTTTTTCTTAAGTAATAGGTACATAGGTTTCAAATAAGTCTCCCCACAACTTTAAAAGCGAGTCGTCTTGACGGCGAGTAGTTTGCTCAAACTTTCTTTGCCACTTTAAAGGCGAGTCGCCTTAGCGGCGAGTAGTTTGAAAAACTTTCCTCACTACTTAAAAGCGAGCCGCCTTGGCGGCGAGTAGTTTGTTTTTACCTTCCTCACTACTTTAAAGCCCGTGCAGAGCCGGGCCACGCAGCTAGTACCTAATAAAGTTTCTGTTGGTCATATTTGTGAAAAAAAATTGTTGTTCATTGGATGAAAAATATTGCTAAAACTTGCGTAACGTTTACGTTGCTATTTATTCTATCAAATTTGAATATTTCTGGAAGATGGAGTGAAACAAGGTGCACAATTTCAATTAGCATTGGAATAAATACTGCACATATATCAAGTATTATAGTGTGGTTGTGATAAGCTGAGCTATGACCTTGACAATGTCTACTTTTGTGGAAATAGAGGAGGGTAATTATTGGCTCTCTAAAAAAATTGTCGGAGTAGTTTTTCAAAAGTATTCCATTTTAACTCTGAGCTAATAGCATGTTCCTCAGTCACCAAACTGCACTAGAGGTTAACATTATCAAGATTATAGTTCCACTTATCAGACCCTAATACAGTTAAACGCGCATCAATAATACTTCGAGCATCAAATGTATTTATTACAATGAGGAATATACGGGGTGAGTTTGATCGAATCTGCCATACGAAAAGGGGTGATAGAAGAGCCCAAGTGGAGTATAGAACCACCCATTAGCAGTATCAATTCTTAACCGTAACCGAGTAATATTATATTTAAGAAAAATTCGCAAAAAAAAACAAAATTTTGAGAAAAAGACCGATTTCTGAACTTCCTGTCGGACCTACATACAAAATAAGTACATATTTGGAAAGAGCAGACAAAATCCTCTAAAATGACACTTTTTTCATCAAGATAGTCGCACTTCACAGTGAGTTACAAGCTTTCAAACACTGGAAACACTCAAAAATAAAATTTCATTAAACTTTTCAGTCAAAAATTTCAGAAACAACCGTATGAGCTACAACCGGTCAAATGTACCAAAAACTTTCCCATTTCACTAGCTTTCAGATGATACAACAGAAAATCATATTGGGCTTTAAGTTCGGCAGATATTCTTGCTTTTGTTTGAAACAGTATGAAAATCGTCCTTTGTCAGAATATGGAAACCAGCAAAGAGTCAGACTTTTATGTTCTAAATTTTCTATTTCATGTAAGTGTACTGGTTTATTTATTCAAGAAAAGGAAAATTTTATAACTAAATATTAAATTGTAACACTTTATTAAATTAATAATCACAAGAGAAGATAACAACACGTAGAAACAAAGGCAGCATTACTTTAACGCGCTTTTCACAAAAAAAAAAAAAAAACCCTCAAAATTAAATGATTTACACTCACATCCATGAGTACATTTACATGTAAGCAATCCTCAAAATTTCTCAGAGCTACTGGAATTATCATCCCCCACACCGGATAGATGCCCTTGGCCTTTTAAGAGCGAGAACTACCGTCGCTCTCTATGAAATTTCATTTCATAGAGTCCATTCATCCTGTCATTTGGGTCCTATTCCTTGGCCACCTAGATCACCAGACCTGACGCCAGTGAACTTCTTTGTTTGGGGATTCTTGAAACAAGCAGTTTACTGCTCAGATGCAACCAGTTTGCAGGACTTGCGCATTTGACTTGATGGAGCAGTAGCAAAAGTGAGAAATGAAATTTCATTGAGAGCGACGATAGTTTTTGCTCTTAAAAGGACAAGGGTATCTATCCGGTGTGGGGGATGATAATTTCAGTAGCTCTGGGAAATTTTGAGGATTGCTTACATGTAAATGTACTCATAGATGTTAGTGTAACGCATTTAAGTTTGAATTTTCCTTTGTGAAAAGCGCGTTAAAGTAATGCTTCCTTTGTTTCTATACGTGTTGTTATCTTCTGTTGTGATTATTAACTTAATAAAGTGTTACAATTTAATATTTAGTTATAAAATTTTCCTTTTCTTGAATAAACAAATCAGTACACTTACATGAAATAGAAAATTTAAAACATAAAAGTCTGACTCTTTGCTGGTTTCCATATTCTGACAAAAGACGATTTTCATACTGTTTCAAACAAAAGCCAGAATATCTGCTGAACTTGAAGCCCAATATGATTTTCTGTTGTATCATCTGAAAGCTAGTGAAATGGGAAAGTTTTCGGTGCATTTGACCGGTTGTAGCTCATACGGTTGTTTCTGAAATTTTTGACTGAAAAGTTTGATGAAATTTCATTTTTGAGTAATTCCAGTGTTTGAAAGCTTGTAACTCACTGTGAAGTGCGACTATCTTGATGAAAAAAGTGTCATTTTAAAGGATTTTGTCTGTTCTTTCCAAATATGTACTTATTTTGCATGTAGGTCCATCAGGAAGTTGAGAAATTGGTCTTTTTCTCAAAATTTTGTTTTTTTGCGAATTTTTCTTAAATATAATATTACTCGGTTACGGTTAAGAATTGATACCGCTAATGGGTGGTTCTATACTCCACTTGGGCTCTTCTATCATCCCTTTTCGTATGGCAGATTCGATCAAACTCACCCTGTATAGCGGCAGAAGGGTTAAACTAAAATCTGATAAAGTCTTGATCTGTAATTTATGGCTAGATAGAAACTGCTTAAGGTATTACGGCCGGAGTCAAAATGAAGAGATAACAATTCCGGGCTTATTGACTAGGGATGCACCGATAAGCAAAGTGGCCGATTACCGATTAATCGGATCAGCCGATTAACGGATGATTGTTTTTAATACTAACCAATTTTGCAATCACTGTTTTTTCTCTCTTATACAATTCCGAGTTTAGAAATAGTAAGTAATTTATTTTCGAGAGAAGATTTTTTTTCCATTTTCCCAATTTTCACAAAATAATTTCAATATTATATCAAAATTCTTAGAACCAATTTTCATATTATTGTCAATAACATTGCATTAACACATTGTTAATTATGTTAATTGAACATAAAAATTCAAAAAAAAAGAAGGGGGAAGGGAGTCTGTACTCCAATTTAGGAGTACTTTTAATTTAATTTTTTTAGTAGCTAATTAGTAGCAATTTAAATCAAGACTTTTATTCTTTGTGAAAAAGGTTATCTAAAACACTGTAATAAGGAGGAAACTGTCGCCAGATGGAAAATGTTGCAACATTGTCTATGTACACTGCAATGCAAAAGTTTAGACAAAATGCAAATATGTGAATAAAAAGAAAACTATTCAACGAAATGCTTTCAAATTTCTACTGCAGGTACACAATATGGTCCCAAATACGTGTCTGGAGTTCTTATAACTATGACTGGAATCAAATTTCGGATATTACAAAATACATTATTTTACGTTGTTGCAAAAGTTTAGACAATAGTCAGATTTTATGCAAATATCCCTTGAAATGTGATTGGTGAAGGAAATGCGGGACTGTATTATTCATTTATAGAGTGCAGAGATTGCTGAATAAATAATCAAAATCTCAAAAGCTCTTTAGTTCTCGTGTAAAGAAAATGAGAAAGTTTGGAAACCGAAATTTGAAAATGAACCTACTTTATTAATTTTTTGCCTTTTAAATCGGCTCTAGTATGGTAGTACATTGTTTTTTACTTTATGGAGAGCAAATTCAGACGTGCGTATCGATCAAAAAATCCAAGAAAAATTATATTTCTTAAGAATTAAAGAAATTGAAAAAAAACGGCTCAGACTGACGATTCGCCCCTTAATCCTACAAAACTTCAACTTGGGTCAAAAACAGCACGTGACAGAATAAGTAGATGCACAACTGAATCCGAATGCATAAAAAAATGAAGAATTGTGCCTGAGCCTTTTCGGACAGAGTGTCCCAAATAAGCCAAATTTTAATGTGAAAAGCAGTACATGCATCATCGTGACTAAAAAATGAACGGTACTTTCTTTGATAAAAATTATTAAAATTGGGATGGCCTAGATGGGTTATAATTCTTTTCGCGGGACTTCAGAAATATCCAATGATCATATGCTGTGCTGCTTTTACCAATAAAATCTGGCTTATTTGGGACACTCTGTCCGAAAAGGCTCAAACACAATTCTTTGTTTTTTTATGCATTCCTATTCAGTTGTTCATCTACTTATGCTGCCACGTGCTGTTTTTGACCCAAGTTGAAGTTTTGTAGGATTAATGGGCGAATCGTCAGTCTGAGCTGTTTTTTCAATTCCTTCATCCTTAAGAAATATAATTTTTTTGGACTTTTTGATCAATACGCATGTCTGAATTTGCTCTCCACAAAGTAAAAAACAATGTACTACCATACTAGAGCCGATTTAAAAGACAAAAAATTAATAAAATAGGTTCATTTTCAAATTTCGGCTTCCAAACTTTCTCATCTTCTTTACATGAGAACTAAAGAGCTTTTGAGATTTTGATTATTTATTCAGCAATCTTTGCACTTTATAAATGAATAATACAGTCCGCATTTCCTTCACCAATCACATTTCAAGGGATATTTGCATAAAATCTGACTATTGTCTAAACTTTTGCAACAATGTAAAAAAATATGTTTTGTAATATCCAAAATTTAATTCCAGTTATAGTTATAAGAACTCCAGACACGTATTTGGGACCATATTGTGTACCTGCAGTAGAAATTTGAAAGCATTTCGTTGAATAGTTTTCTTTTTATTCACATATTTGCATCTTGTCTAAACTTTTACATCGCAGTGTATATTTATTCAAAAGTAGGAGAATTAATTTATTAAAAACTTTATATAAACTGTGAGGATTAAATTTACTGTTAATAAAATTATTTATCATAGTTTCTTAGTGAAGGTATACTTTAAGAATAAAATAAACAAAATATTTTTTGGCCGATTAATCGGCCCGATTTTGCCGATTAATAATAATCAGCAAAGTGGCCGATTAATCGGTACTGCCGATTAATCGGTGCATCCCTATTATTGACCGTGGTTGGAATGGAAAAGAAAAGTCACACCTAACTCAACCACTGATGATGTCAGCCGCAGAGCTTGACGAAACGTCTGGATTTTCTTTTTCATTCCGACCACTGCCAGAAAGCCCGGAAACGTTATTTCTTCATATGGCTTGATAGGTTTGGGGTACAAGATTTAAAAAAAAAAAAACGGATCGAACCGTAACAGGTGGGAACTGGGTTCTAAGAAGGTGGTATTGAGCATCTTTGATTGGATAGGAGTTCGACATTCCGGACTTGTCATTTAAAACAATTTCATGAGGGAGGAGGGGGGATTAAAACTCACCGACTACTGGTCTCTTTACCGAATATTACTTTAAACTGAATTATATCTCTGCAAAGATACCGGAAATAACAGTCATTCTTCTGAAGACATAATTTCACAAAAGTCAAAAAGAACGCCTTTAAATGAAGAGCAGCGTACATTACAATACAATGCACAAAAAGTCATGAACACCTCGAAACATTACAGTTGTAGAGGAATTCATCTTTGTATCCGATATTTTTGTGCTTAGATTTGATTATGTGTATATTAGTGAATTGTTTATCAAGACGTGTCTTATTTAAAAACATAATTAAATATTAATCAAAGACATAAACTTTGACCTTTGTACTTAGAGATCATTATTTCGAGAGCAGTATGGATTTTAGACTTTAGAAGAGGGAAGAGCATCAACAATCCGAACGTCCAAAATCCGAAAACACATTTCTAAGCTCTCTCAGTCAAAAATCTGTTAAAGGAGTTCAAGTTAGTTTTTCTTTTCAGACAATATTTCAACTGTCTATGGATGAAATCAATGTATTTTCCAGAAGTTTATTCATTTTTCTTTGCTTTTATTACTATAATAGCTTATTACGCGGCGTTGCCCGGGTGCTAATGATAGCTTCATTGTAATTGTTTTTAACTTATTTCATGCTAAAATGAAACAGGTAAGCTTTAAATTGATAACCCATTGTTAATCGTAATCTTTATCGAGAAATACTCATATTTAAATATGTTGCATTTCATCAATTTGTAGGCTTAAAGGAAAGGTTTATCTCTATTGTTCTATCTTTTCAAAATTGGAAGAAAATGTTAATTTTGAGACAAAAAAATTTAATTTTGAGCTGTTTGGAATTTTTTAAAGTTTCAAAACCCGTTTATGTGAATTCTAGTGCATCAAGGAACCTCTGTGCCAAGTTTGATGAAATTCCAACGAAAACTGTGGATTTGTATAAGGAGGAACAAACAAATATATATACATACATCCATTTGTATATTTATAGATAAGTTATTCCCAGAGTATATACAGAACTGTTAATATCTTTCATATTTTCTAAGTTCAGTAAACAATGAGAGCCAAATTTTTTAAAGAAATTAATACATATTGTAACGCGATGTACTGTGTTGTATGTTGAGTTATACATATTGTATAACAACTTTATTAAGCTATTTTGAATATCCGAGATACGTATGGTCCAAATTACGACAAGGGGACCGAGCATTTTGTCCCTTAAATAGAAGTGTCCTTTATTCGGAGGTATGAGGTATTTAAAAAAAATAATATTTTTTTAATTAAAATTTATTCATAAATTTGATAATTTAAAGTTTTGTAAACTACTACAGAAATTGCTTTGAAATAATTCGTTTCATGAATGTTTCATGTCATGTAATTTACAATACAGTACAATTAATGTTTATATTTCAAGTTTTGTTTGGAAAAATTTTTATGGGCCATAAACTATCTGTCGACGTTGAGCCGGCACGGACAAATTGATCAGAGGCATACATAAAAGTAGCAAACAAGAATTTTAGAATGTATACTTGCTTCTTTGAGCACATTACGATAAAGTGGCACTTGTTAGTTTTAAACCAAAAAAAAGTGAATTGAATTCCAGAAAATACAATATCTTATTTACTTATACATTAATTTTTGTAATTTTCTGTGCGATTGTCCCTTAATATGGAGTACCCCTTATTTAGAAGCAAATACATGGAGGTCCCTATTCAAATGAACTGGGACCAGAAAAAGTGTCCCTTAATTGAGGCGTCCCTTATTCGGAGGTGTCCCTGAAAGGAGGTACTACTGTAGTTCATATTTGGGGCCGTGGTGGCCCGATCGGTAAGGCATCGGACTCGTGTCCGGAGGGACCCGGGTTCGAAACCCAGCCGATCAAAGATCCACCGCCTTGATTAATGGTGGCTGGGAGGCGTTAAAAATGTCGTGGTCACAAAGTCCTCCAAGTGAAACGATACCTCTGGGGGTGCTGGGCCCTAGGGTTTGCTCGACCCTAGGTTCTGGTTCAAAATTAAGAACAGAGCGCTCTTCAGGGCCCTATCCCGGTTAAACCATGAAGCTGTGGTAGGTACGGGGACCCTGGAGAGTGTGAAGTGAAATGTAGTTCATATTTTTGAATTTATATTGTATATAGAATTTAAATGCTCGATTTGAAATAAAAAAAAAAAAACCACATGGGACGTGATAAAAAAAAAAGTGGGAAGATGCAGAACATTGCACTATATAAACATATCACGAGTAATAAAGTCAAGGGTGACCCGAGCCTCACCTTTTCGAACGCATATCCCGAGGAGGAGGCAGACGATAATCCAGCGGTACATCTCCGGAAAATTCGGACAGAGGGGGAGGCAGCAGCAGCAGGTAAGAGAAGAAGGGATGGCAGAGAAGAGTAGCGGCAAAAGTCGAGGGTAATCACATCGCTGCGGCGGCAGACTCCGAGGAACTCCGAAGGGGACAATGGAATGAATATCGAACGCCGGGTTGTGTTCGAAAGAGGGAGTTCGGACCGTGCATCGATCGCCGACGTAACGCTCGGAGTGGGCGTCGCCGCGAATGGATGAGCGACGCATGTCGGTATTTTCTCTCGGTTCTGTTCTGATCGGAACGATGGACCACCTCCTGCACCTCTTCTTTCTCGGCTGATCGCCCCCCTTGGGGATGGTCCTGGGAATCGAACGCGTTTTGGAGAATTCATTTACTTTTGTAAGAGGTTGGAAGAAGTTTAGCTTCGGAGTCGGTAAAGAGAAGGAGTTTTTCAACCGTGGTGTGTTTTTCTTTCGATGCTATTTTTGTTGGTAAGGGGGTAGTGGCGTAGCAAGAAGGAGTAATAGCCCCCCCCCCCTGAAGCAAGACAATTACGTGTATGAACCAAATGTAAGGGCCTAAAATCGCGTTTTTTGAACCTTTAATTTCCAAAATTTTCCAATGACACGTCCGTGGAAAATCTCTCGCTACGCCACAAGAGGGGCTCTCCTCTGTTTGAAAATGCATCTCTATGAAACTCAACGAGTTGACTCTTGAAAATATTAGTCAGGAATATTTGATGAAATTTCTTGCTGTCACGTCCCGGGTTCGAATCTCGGCTCTGGCTTGGATGCACTTTCTCTTGTCCTTTTCCTTTCTTCGTGTGAGTGTGTATGTGTTGTTGTGCTGTGAATGATTGCCTCCACTGTAAACGGGTCCCCATGGCATGTGTGTTTTGTGAAAGTAGGACTTCACACCAAATGACGGGTACAGTTTTAAAACGGAAGCAGCGCACCCCAAATTGCCAGCCTATCTGGTACAAGACAACAACGACTTGCTGTAATGTGCTACTTTGTTTTTGTCGAGGAAAAAGAAAAAAAAAAAAAAACTTCGTTTGGGAATTTCGGCGAAGAAAACGTTTTTGATTGGTTTTATTGGATTCAAAGGTGCAAGAGCCTTGATAAGCTATAACTGCTCCAAACTATTGTTAAAAAGTCAATATAAGTGCTAAAAAAGAGGAATTGTTAAAGCAGTAAAAGGCATAAAATTTCCCGAATTTCGAATATTTTTGCCAAAAAAAAAAAAAAAAAACACTCGAAGAAAGCTGTAAATTTTGAATAGCGAACCGAAAGAATGAACTAAACAACAATTTTGATAAACATAAACAACAAAACAAAAACAAGACGAAAACAAAGACAAACACCATATTAAAAGCAGAAATCCAATCTGCTGAAGGAGAAGTAGAACAATTTAAACCTTTTTGGAGTTTTATTTTTGTGGGAAGGGAACAGCGGGAGAGGGGGGGGGGAGACAAAATAAACTCTGTCAAGAACTACTTTTTAAATCCCAGTCATCTGAACGAGGATAGAGGGTATTTGAGGTGGGGGGGGGGGGAAATGGGGTGTGCCAAAAATTACTTCTTAAATCCCAGTGATCTTAAAGAGGATAGAAGGTATTCTGAGCCGCGAATGAACACATCCCAGTATATGAACACTTCGACTTCTTTACTTTTATTTCTTCTTTTTTTAATAAGGTTGTAACAGCTTTTTTTTCTTAGGTAAATTGACAACATCAACTTTTTCTACTGCATTCCAAAAGTAAAAAAAAAAAATGAAAAAAACAGGGAAAATGCATTGGATTAAAAAGAAAACAGGGAAAATATGAGAAATTTTTAAAATTTCCCTATTTTTCTTTCTGCAACACTTTTTATACAAATACCAAAAGCGAAAAAATAAGAAAATAAGGAAATGAAATAGAACCATTTAAGTTGCCTTAGATTTTTTTGAAAATGATTACTAGTATCAATAAAAACATTGAAATTCTTAAAGTGAAATTGTACTTAATTATTCATTTACTGATTGAACTAAATCGATCCATAAAATTTACACGAAAACTGGCAGTTGACTTAGCAAACGAATCGAAACCAGAATTTTCACATGGGAAGGTGAGCGGGGAAGATTAGTAAAACAGTCCTTGCGAGTATCTATTTCAACGTTCAACAACTACCAAGATGGCTTATGACTTAAAGTCAAGGGTTTTAAGCCCTTAAACCCTTAGTTTTAAGCCATTGGTTTAAACTTGGGAGTTGATATAGTATTGGTGTAAGGTGCTTTAACCTCTAACTCTCCTTCAACCTCACTGGACTCCTACACTCGGTTATTTTAGGTTAAAAAATTAGCACAAATAAAATCTACTGAAAATTAATCCTTATAAAATAGACATTTTATGAATTTTATTTCCTTTTCGAGAGTCATTAAAATTTTTTTGAAAAAAAAAAAGATAGAACCGACTTCAGTTGGAAATTGCTCTAAAAAATAAAAAATAATTTTTTTCTTTGAACACCATCGAAACTACTTTTAAGCATAAGTTTTGAAGTCGGCCCAAAAACATTAGGTAAAACTATATTTTACCATATTTTGCCGACATTTTTAGAGAAACCATTGAAAATTAAAAGCAGAATATTTGTACCATTACACGAATGTGAGGTAATCAATGAAATGTATCCATTAAATTTTATATTTATAGTTGAATTGTAGTTGCGTATGATTCTATACATTGTTTTTGCGCCGACTTCAAAACTTATGTTTAAAAGTAGTTTCGATGGTGTTCAACGAGAAAAATTATTTTTTACTTTTTAGAGCAATTTCCAACTGCAGTCAGTTCTATTTTTTTTTCCAAAAATATTTTATTTCATTCTTTTTAATGTAAATGCACTTAAAATAATCAAAGTATAGTTAAAAAACCATGCAGCTGTTCAAAAAAATCTTTGCAGACCTGGACTCGATCTCATTCCATCAGGAAATTCAACCTGACGCGTTTAACCACTTGACCATCGGGTCGCTCATTGAAGTAAGGATTTACAATAGCACATATTGTTTTAAATAGCATGAAATTTTAGTTTTTCGATCATAACTTTTATTTTTCTAGTGAACAAATATTGTCATATGAGTACATGGTACCTAAGTTACACCATCTCTTATCGATTTAAAAAAGAAATCCTCCAAATCGGTTCAGTAGATCAGACGTTATGTGCGAACAAACAAACAAAAAAAAAAACATACGCTTTGAATTGAGACCCTCCTCCTTTTTTGAAGTCCGTTAAGAGCAAGAATCTGAGAGAGTGTCACGTTTAAAGGTTATTTGTTCTACCTGGGATATTAGCAGACAGTTTGTTGTTATTCTGCTCAGTGGTTAAAAACACGGAGAGTTTAGTAAATAAGAGCAAGAATCTGAGAAACTGTCACGCCTAGCATTATGAGGTGATTCATGACCTCTCAGATTTTCTCCCAAAAATTACCAAATGTTTATTATCTTATTGAAAGACCAAATCCAGAATGTTTTGCTCTAAAGTTGAGTTGTTTAATTTTTATGGATCCCTAAAGTTGAAGGTGCGGCATCAAAAATTAAGCGGATTTTCAAGACATGGAAGTTGCCGTGAGCCAAAACTCTTACCAGGAACTGTTTAACTCCAATTTTCTTTTTGTATATGGAATATAGAAGGTTGAAACTTTACAAAATGAGTGTTAAGTTTGAGGTAAGTTGTTGCCGTAAGGTCAGTGAAGGCCCTCAAAACAAGGCATTTTTGACGTTTTTTAGCGTTTTTGAGGTCCAAAAACAGCTTGTACATTTCAGTTGGCACGGCAAAAGTAGTTTCGTTTGAAAGACCAGTGTAAGCACTTTAAAATAATGTATAAATAACCGAGGAAAGTTCAACGTGCTTTTAGTTGCGTAAGGCCGAAATATGAAAAATGTCATATTTTACCGATATTCAAACGGTCATAACTTCCTCTGCCAACAACATATTGAAATATTTTTTTTGCCAATGTCATACTCTATTCTTTGTCTTAACAGAACAGTTGAGTCCTTTGAGGCGAAATGTGAAAATTTTTTTTACAAAAAATGTATTTTTTCCTGTGTATTTTTTGTAAAAAAAATTTCACATTTCGCCTCAAAGAACTCAACTGTTCTGTTAAGACAAAGAATAGAGTATGACATTGGCAAAGAAAATATTTCAATATGTTGTTGGCAGAGGAAGTTATGACCGTTTGAATATCGGTAAAATATGACATTTTTCATATTTCGGCCTTACGCAACTAAAAGTACGTTAAACTTTCCTCGGTTATTTATACATTATTTTAAAGTGCTTACACTGGTCTTTCAAACGATACCATTTTTGCCGTGCCAACTGAAATGTACAAGCTGTTTTTGGACCTCAAAAACGCTAAAAAACATCAAAAATGCATTGTTTTTAAGGGTCTTCACTAGAGATGAAAATGGTCGGAAAAAAACCGGAAATTTTCGGAAAAAAACCGTTTTTTTCCGTTTTTTTCCGAGGAGGTTTATTTCCATTCCGGAAAAATTGAATTTTTCCATTTAATTTTTAAGAAAGAAATGACTAGAAAATCTTTTGTTTGTATAATTGTTAGAAGCGTTAATTTATTGAATCCTGCATTTTTGTTTTTCATTTAAATCCCCTAAACATCTTGATGCAAAAGCATATAGCCATTATTTTCGTTTTTTTTTTCCTTATTTAATTACATTGCAGGTATCAAAGAGCATTTTTTTTTAATCGTGTACAAAATACTAGTTTTTTAGGATAATTATGAAATTTGGATACTGAAATTGTGCTAAAATGTTCAATTTCTGGTCATACTCCCCGATAATTTTCAGCTTGGAAAGCAGAAAAAAAGATAAATAAAATTTATCCAGTTTTTAAGGGAATACTTGAATATTGGCCATTTTATAAACATTACGTTCTCTACTCTAGGACAGCACAATTTTTAATTGAAAATGTTAAAGCAATAGTAAATAAGTACAGAAATTTATGTTAAAAACACATTTTAATATTTTGTAATAAGTGAACCACTGCTCAATTAGGTAAAAAAATAATTCTGATTAAATTCCAACTTTTGTAAACACAACAGATTTTATAATTGGCCTACTATTAGTGTATTTTTGATATTAAAAGTACATAAATTATTTCTTATGAAAAATTACATATCGCCACTGAAAGGTAAAATTATTTCATTATTGACAAGTGCTCATGCACAGAAATTTTCCTTTATTAATATGAATTCTTTCATACAAAATGCATTACCTCACTTTTTAACTGATTTTCTTTATGTACTCCCTCTACTTTGTGTATGTATAAAATAAACTGTCACATACATATTTAATTTTATATCATAGATTTATCAACTTTCTGTTTAAAATTGTTAATTTCCTTTTGGTATTTAGGTATTTTCCAAAATTGTATATTAATATGCAATATTACTAACATTATGACAACATATTTACAAAAAAATTAATAACTTAATTTAAATAGTTTACATATCTTTCAAAGATCTTTATATGTCTTACAATTCAGAGTTTAAATTATACTAAGATAATAATTATTAACGTTCTGTGCATTAAAAGTAGCACAAAATATAAAATAAATAACTAAATAATTATAAAAAACTATATTAAAGTAAGTACACTTACCCTTATTGCAAATTCCAAGCAGAATTCAACGCTATCAACTATTAAAACTCTCTCAACACAACAACTCTACACAGAAACTTCTTTAACAAAACCAACGTCCTTTTAGTGAAGAACTAATTTTACTTCTTCATGAAATGAATAAGCATAACCTCAGCCACAAAACGAGGTTTCCGCTGACTATGCGAACTAAATGTATATTTCCATGCTTACTAAGCACATAGTAGAATCTGCAATTGAGCTCAAACTGAGATATAGCATTTTAAAGAGCTGCGCCTCCATATATTTTGTTGTGATGACTTTTTATTCAGCAGATTAAAAAAAAAAGTTTCCAATCACAAATGACTACAAACCATTTTATTAATAACACATACAAAACAGAGAGCAACCTCTGGTTAATAACTCTGGTTTTGTTGAAAAGTTGGGATACGACTATTGTGCTTAGCAAGGCAGTGCAGTAAGTTGAAACTCCAGTTTAAATTTTGTTCAGGTTTAGAAACCATTACGCAGTTTATAGTTTTCTATTAGAAAGGTTAAAAAAAAGTCATTTAATTTTTATTTGGATTTAGATTGGGTGGGGAAAAACCAGAACTCAATAGTTTTCATTTTCAGATAGTGAGGTTATATTGTAAGGGAGAAAAATCATTCTGATTTTTCTTTCAAACACTATTAATGATGTTTGAAAGAATCTACTTATTATTTTAAGTTTTAAAGACAGTCTAAAATAGAAAATTTAATTGTAAGGGTTAAACACATTTTATCCAATATTAACAGTGAAATGACGATATGATTCATTTGTGGGGTTTGACCAAGAAAGCTTTGAATCATAAAACAGAAAGGCTATTTTTTTCCTTTTAAAACCTACCTAATTATGCGTATTTCTGCCATCAGGAAAAGTAATATGTGTTGATTGCATATATTTTTAATGATTAACCTTTTAAATGGTCCCAGAAAAACAAAACTATTAAAAAACGCTCTTTTTAATTGTAAAAAAGTCAATTTTTCATTTTTTTCCAATTTTTCCGGAAAAAAACAGGAAAAAAACCGGGTTTTTTCCATCACTTCAAAATTTCCGGGAATTTTACATCTCTAGTCTTCACTGACTTTACGGCAACAACTTACCACAAATTTAACATTCATTTTGTAAAGTTTCAACCTTCTATATTCCATAAACAAAAAGAAAATTGGAGTTCAACCGTCCCTGTTAAGAGTTTTGGCTCACAGTAACTTCCATGTCTTGAAAATCTGCTGAATTTTTGATGTCGCACTTTCAACTTTAGGGATCCATAAAAACTAAACAACTCAACTTTAGAGCAACACATTATGGATTTGGTCTTTCAATAAGATAATAAACATTTGGTAATTTTTGGGAGAAAATCTGAGAGGTCATGAATCACCCCATAATGCTATGCGTGTCCGTTTCTCAGATTCTTGCTCTTAAAAATGTTCCGAGACGAAAGTTGGAAAAAATGTGCGCTTAAAATGTAGTTAACTATCTTGCTAGAAATATAGATTAACTTTTCATTTTTGGTCGCAAAACGTACCTCCTAAATTGATATTTTGAGCTTAAAAACTACATTTTGTTTAATTATTTCTCTAACAGCTTCAGTTGAAACGCAAAAGGAAGGGGAAGGCAGATTTAGTAATTTTAGAATATTAGTACCAAATTCGGATTCCTCCTCCCCGCGTCGTCATTAACCGAACTCACTTAAGCAGAAGAGAATTTAGTACGGATAAACATGATAAAGGGGGTAGGAATAGAAGGGGAATAGCAAATGTGAGGGGAAGAAGTTGACGAAAAAGAGCAAGTACTAAATGCGGTGGAAAATTAAGCAAATCCAGAAGAATAATTTGTAAATGCGTTTTTAAAAAACCTAAAGAAAGAAAAAAGTAGAAGAAAGAGAGATTATAACAGCGGCTGGGAGTTGGCGACTCATAAATTTTAATGCGATGTTTTAATGCCTGGTAACATGTCCGTGGAAATGAAGGTATTTTCTAATGTCGTCTTGCATATTTTTAAAGAAATGGACTCGAAAGAGATTATTGCTTAACGAAAGGAATGCGCTTCAAGTTCAAGCAAAAATTCAATTAAGACGGGAAAAGAAGAAAAATAAATCTTTTGTTGTGGGGAAAAAAGTTACCAGCAAGAAAAAGTGCAAAAAAAAAAAATAATAATAATAATAATAATCATAATAATAATAAATAAAAAACAATAATAATAATAGCAATAAATAAATAAATAGCAGTAATAATAATAATAATAATAATAATAATAATAATAATAATAATAATAATAATAATAATAATAATAATAATAATAATAATAATAATAATAATAATAATAATAATAATAATAATAATAATAATAATAATAATAATAAATAAAAAACAATAATAATAATAGCAATAATAAATAAATAGCAGTAATAGTAATAATAATAATAGCAATAATAATAGCAATAAATAAATAAATAGCAGTAATAATAATAATAATAAATAAAAACAACTAGGTGACCCGTGCGGAATTCCGCAAAAAAAAAAAAAAAAAAAAAACTCTGAACTTGAAATTTAATACGACAATTTTTATTGGCTTCATTTGCACAACATCGCCATCTACTGCCGTCGCTCTGACAACTTTTCAAAAAGATCAAAGACACGTTCACTTTTACAACTACTACAAAAGTGATACCCTATATTAAAATCAAATACCCAAGGCTACTACTAAACTAAATACTAACGTTATCGCAAAACTACCATAGTATTTTGAAACAATAAAAGTTACAATTAAGGTTTACCGAGCTAAGCCTTGGCTTGAAATGTCGCATTTAAAATTGATTTGAACAACAATGTAACGATTTTAACAGATTGAGCAAAAAATTTAACTTTTTCAAACTTCAATCGCTTATAAGTCGCTTAAACGTGGATTTTCGAGATTCTCATTATGCGGCGCTAGCGGAGAAACGTTCTAAAGAACGCATTTTTTTAAATCTTTCGAATGAAATCAAAATGGAGACGATACGACAATTATTTCGCTAGATAGAGTCAATTTTGTGCCCAAAAATTGAAGTTCGAATAAAAAACGAACCGACACTTTTTAGAGGTTGGGTCTAATTTTCGTCAATAGCCCGCGGGATAAGCTTCAAAATCATAAATTTTCTTGCAATTCGATAAAGAAATGAGCGAGTTTCGACCGGGTATAGGATTCGGCTTAGAGAAATAATATATGGAGATAATAATAATAGCAATAAATAAATAAATAGCAGTAAATAGTAACTAGGTGACCCGTGCGGAATTCCGCAAAAAAAAAAAAAAAAAAAAAAAAACTCTAAACTTAAAATTTAATACGACAATTTTTATTGGCTTCATTTACACGACATCGCCATCTACTGCCGTCGTTCTGACAACTTTTCAAAGAGATCAAAGACACGTTCACTTTTACAACTACTACAAAAGTAATACCCTATATTAAAATCAAACTACTAAAAATCAATACTACTACTACTAATCAATACAAACTACTAAAAATCAATACTACTAAACTAAATACTAACGTTATCGCAAAACTACCATAGTATTTTGAAACAATAAAAGTTACAATTAAGGTTTACCAAGCTAAGCCTTGGCTTGAAATGCCACATTTAAAATTGATTTGAACAACAATGTAACGATTTTAACGTTTGAGCAAAAAATTTAACTTTTTCAAACTTCAATCGCTTATAAGTCGCTTAAACGTGGATTTTCGAGATTCTCGTTACGCGGCGCTAGCGGAGAAACGTTCTAAAGAACGCATTTTTTTTAATCTTTCGAATGAAATCAAAATGGAGACGATACGACAATTATTTCGCTAGATAGAGTCAATTTTGTGCCCAAAAATTGAAGTTCGAATAAAAAACGAACCGACACTTTTTAGAGGGTGGGTCTAATTTTCGTCAATAGCCCGCGGGATAAGCTTCAAAATCATAAATTTTCTTGCAATTCGATAAAGAAATGAGCGAGTTTCGACCGGGTATAGGATTCGGCTTAGAGAAATAATATATGGAGATAATAATAATGATAATAGCAATAAATACATAAATAGCAGTAATAATAATAATAATAATAATAATAATAATAATAATAATAATAATAATAATAATAATAATAATAAAGTATTTTTTTGAGACTCTCCCCTTATATGTCGAAGCAGTGATGTAGTTTGGAGGGAGCGCAGAGAGCGCGATTCTCCATTTGATCTTTTTCAGGCGCGGATCCAGGGGGTGGGTCATGACCCCTCCCTTAAACGATCAAATATAGCCTAACACTGCATTTTTGGGACTCATATTTCGAAAGAATTGCCAAATACCCTTTTCTTCTGCACAAAAACTGTACTTTGACATCTCTCTTTCGGAAAATGACCCCATTATGAGCCAGAAGCTTGATCCGCCCTTGGATTTGTAACTGTGAAAATAAAGTAAACTGCATGTAAACTGGTTTCTGTAACCTTTTTTTTTTTTGATCTAACGAAATTCCGTCAACCATCATATCTATCCATGATCTACCCTATAAAAGGGGAGAGTTCCGTCACATATTTCATTCCAACTGCAATATACTGCTATCTAACCAAGAAATCACACGCTAAGTGCAATTATGAAAAAAAATATGTTATTTACTGCCATTGAAGGAGCATATTGAGACATATTTCTGACACAAAAGTTATTTCCCCTTCTTTTGCCAGTTAACGACATAAATGGTAAACAAGTCCTCCGAAATTTTAAGAAAAGTGCCAAATTTATAAACTTGGAGAGAAATTGATCACCTAGTTTCACCGTCGGCATTCATTTACAAATAGGTAAAAAAGATGTCTTCCGTTATACTCACTCAAACGTGGCGACTTTTCCTAAAATATCGAGACTTTAGGACTTCATATTTCGATAACATTGACTCAAAGGCGAATAATTAATACGTCCAGGAACATGTTTTAAAATGCTTTTTTGATTCCCGCTTCTTCATTTACTCTTTATTATTATTTTTTTTATTTATTTATTTTTCATTATCACACTATCATTTAAGATTTCCTTCCATAGATCTGCCTTTACACCCCAGAGCCCTCTGTTACAAAAACTGAGATGGACCACTGAGTTCATTTAATTATTCTTATTTACTTGATTTATTAGTTTTATTCTTTTCCTCTACATCCCGAAATACATAGAAAAAGTATTATACTTCCAAAATTTTCGAATTTTGAAAGATTTGTACTTTTTAAAGAAGAATTTATGTATGTGTGTATCTGACTAAGAGCCCTGCTCCACATTAACGTAAAGCAGAAAAATAAAGCAGAAACGTAAAACAGATTACATAGCCCCCCCCCCCCGTTTCTATGGAAAGTACCCGGATTTTCGGTTTCTGCCTTCGGTTTCGGTCGCGTTTTACGCTGATGTGGAGCAGGGCCCTAATTGTTTAATTTCGAGCAACCATCGAAATAAACTGTAATTGAAATGCGGAAATGTCAAAACTTAGCCTCTCAATTCAGGAGTAAAACCAGCATTTTGTAATGTAATTGTTTTAATCTAAACACCGCGCCACATACTTTGGTTTGACAAAAATTTATAGTCAGGCTCTGAAACCATAAACTCCGATAGACGAAAAATTAAACAATATTCTAGTTGTTGTGCTACAAGTGAGAAAAGCGTGCCTGCTTCGCGAAAAATTTAGTGAGATAATTATTCAATTTGTATCAATATTAGAATTAATCCCTTTCCTCCACAAGTAGTATTCAACTCTCCCAAGGTCTTGCGTCTTGTTATCAAGTGACAGTACTGCTGCAGTTTACTATACTAAGCAGTTTTGATGTGTAAAAATATTGACCGAAGCACATTTTTGTTCTGCATCGGATTCTGTTAACAAGTTTTAAATGAATTTATAAATCCTTTTGACGACAAACTTGAAACGAAAAACAAAATTTAAGTTCTAATTCATTCATCATAACATTAGTCATGCAAGATAAATTCAAATTAGTAATATGGGAATATTTAGTTAATGTTCTCTTTTCTCCCTCTTTTCAGTTAAAAAAAGGTATATTAGAATTAAAAATATAAGTAATCAAGATGTGCATTCGAGCGATTAAAAATTACAACTTACATGTCGAAACTTTTTCTAATAACGTTTAATTTATCTGTTCCTCATTCCTTAGGAGAATTATTTATTCGATTTATTTTTCCAAATATTTAGCTTTCTTGAAAAAAAAAACATTTTCGAGTTAATGAGGTTTTAAATAACTTCAATTTCGATTTGCAAAAAAAAGTTAATGAAAGCAGCCGCGTTTAAAATGTCAGTAGAAAATTTTTCCTTTTCATTAATCATTAGGAGATACAAAACTTTTTCTTTTTAAGCATGAGTAAACTTGGGAATAACTAATGTGATTTTTTTTTAATTGAGAAATATATACCTTGAGAAATATATCTTAGAATTTCGTAGAGGTTTTAGTTTAGATTTTTGGACTGTGCAGTAAAACCTTGACTGGTGCAAAACTATTAAGGGGACCGGAAAGTAATGTTTTTTTTCCAAACAAATCTATTGTTAAAAGTTTTTATTTTAAATCAACGATGTCATTATCCTCGTTGTCCAGGCCCTTTTACCATTTAGTAGTAAATTTTAAATCCTGAATTATTTTTTTTTAAAAAACGATTTTTGGAGCATAATATCTTGAAATGGCATAATGGACACAGGTCGAATTTTCAAGTTTTAGTGTAATAGAAAGCGTGTTAATTATCGGGAAAAACGGAAATCCGATGGCTTCACTTATAGTACTTACCTAATATACCACCATCTGATTCCCTTTATTGCGATCTATACATTGAAAAAAACTTGTAATTCTGGTTTGTATGCAAGATGCCATTTCAAGATATTTTGCTCCAAAAATCAATTGTCTTTATTTTTATCCGGGATTTAAAATTTACCACTAGATGGCAAGAGGCCCTTGACAACGAGGATAATGACATCATTGATTTAACCCATTTATGCCCAAGTTTTTTTTAACAATTTGTTTCAATTTTTATCTGCTTAAAACTCTTACTTGGAATGGTTTACGTACATTTTAGGCTTAAAACAATTCGCCGTTGCCATATTTATGAAGTTATTTAACGTTCTGTTTATGGGATATTTTGCAGATATGTGAACAAAATACGACCTTACTTGACTTTACTTGTGCAAAATAACATTGCAGAAGGCATCTGTGATCAATTTAAGCAAATAATTTTAATAATTAGAATTAGTTAAATAGTTTAAATTTATGACAAATAAGGTCGAAAAAAAAAACTTACTTCTGCGGCTACCCATGCTGGATCGTTGCTTGACTGATTTGTCAGAAAATAGTTGTCAATAAATAAACTCTGATGTCCAAATAGTGGCTCTAACTAGTCTTCTCAAGAAGAAGGATTATTTAACTTGTGAAAAACAGCTTTAGTAAAAAGATATACCCATTACATTTTTTTTTTTTTTGTATGCAGTAACTAACAAGCGTCCCGTTTTTGGCTACTGGGCATAAATGAGTTAAAATAAAAACTTTCAACAATTGATTTGTTTGTTTTCAGTTCCCCTAATATTTTTATAGTGGCCGTGGTTGCTTAGGTTGCCTTGGATTGCCGATCAGGAAGGCGTCGGACTCGTTAACCGGAGGATCCCGGGTTCGAATCTATTCGATCAAAGATATACCGTCTTCACTTATGGTGGCTGGGGACGAGAAATGTTCGTGGTAACGAAGTCCTCCAAGTGTCCAAGTGGATTCGACGCCTCTGGGGTACTGGACCAGGGGTTTGCTCAGCTTCTGGGCCGGATCTTAAAATCAGAGCGCTCTTTGTGAACCCCATTCAACCGGTTGAACCGAGTGTTGTAGTAGGTACAGGAAAACCGCGGAGAAAAAAGTGAAAAACTAGTGTTAGTATTGAATGAAAATCAAATATTTTTCGCTGAAAACGTTTAAAAATGTGCAATGTCAGTTGGCGCAAATAAAAATAAAAACGTTAAAATAAGCTGATCGGTTTCGAGTCAAGTTTTGGCTTCTAGAGTTTAAAAAAAAAAAAAAAGAAGCAATGGAAGAAACTCTCGTAATAAAGCAATATTCCAATGAAATTAAACCTTAAATAATAAGAAATAAACTTTAAGCTCATATAAATTGTATCATTTATTTAAGAAACCAATTACCAAAATTTAATTTTATAAAAAAAATATAACATCATATTAAATCGTTCGATTGAGATCACAGTACTTTTTACTAAAAATACACCTACATATGTCTCCTGCACTTTTAAATATTGTAATCCTTATAGAAAATATTTAACGTGACGCTAAAAATGCTTTTCCAAAAATAGAACTTCGCGTTTGAATGGTTTCTGAAATAAACAGCTTCAACTGTTGGTTATAATCGGTGAGACTTTTGAAAATATCGAACTTTTGCAACACTTTCTGTGTAGGAGTTAAAATTCAAAGAATAATATGTAACGTAAAGAAATTTATATACCTTATAGGAGAAGAGTTGTTCTAACTTTTCTACTCATTTACAAAATCCAGTGAATGTCACAATAATTCAAAACTGCTGTCTAGACAGGTTGAATGAGAGACGATTTTTTTTTCTTTGCTTGAAGAATCTTATAATTTAACATTATGGAAAAATTTCAACCAGCAAGCAATCTAACCGACTTATCACTTGCCGATCGAATTACGACTTTGTACATCAGCAAAACATTTAAAAAAATTGAATACGTTTTTATTTTTTTATTCATTCATTTTTCATTGACGATTAAGTTTTAACGGGATGAAATTTGCCTTTAAATATTAGGTTATTGTAACACTTTGGGTGCATTAGATATTTTATTTTGAAATATTAAAACAGAATATAAATTCAAAAAAAAAAAGTATTTTATAATACGAAAAAAAATTAAAGTTGCCGTGTTATAGGATTTTCTTTTCAAATACTGTGTATTGGGACGAATCATCCCTAGCAATCAATCCCTTTAAAGGAATCGGAAGTGGGGAGGGGGGGGGTAAGAAAAACCCTGAAACGCGTAAACTTTAGTTTATTTTCTTGATGCATAATGCAATTTATTGTTTCGGATTTTTAATCATCATGAGGAAGCTTTAGTAATTAAAATTTAAAGCGTAGGAATAAATTGCTCCGGTAATATTCCAACAGCCCAATGATTAGATGGTGAATATTTTACTTCGTCAAAAGCCTTTATTTCATTACCGATAACAGAAATCACGGGCTCAATATTTTTAGAGGTTCTATCCTTCCATGGAGTTTTGTTTCAATCGGTGAGTGACACTTGGGTAGGGGGTTACTCGTAAGTAAGTCACTCCTCAGAATGTGGGAGAAGGAGGGAACCACTGACAGGTGGTTGTTTTATTCTATTCCTGGTGGTTGAGTGCAAAGGTATTCAGTTCGCTGTCCATTCTTGAGTGCCCAACTATCAGTATCAAACTCTCTTGAAATCGCCATTTGAAAATGGCGTTTTCGGGATGGTGCGCGTCTATCTCCGTGCTTGTGAACCTCATTTTGATAGGTTTTATTATGAAAAATACAAGCTTCATGTATTTCAAAATGCAGTTGAGTACTGAAGGCTCATGGATTAAACAAGATCGTGTGAATATGTCGCAGCCGTCACGCATTAGGCGGGAAGTTTCGGATAATGAAAAGTTCGAAGTTCCGTGTGCCCAATTCCAAAAGAGATATTTGAGGGACTTACTGGGCCCTGCCTTCAACCCAAGGTAAAGTTTTCAAATGATTCCTTTAGATGTGCTTAAAAATGTAAAATGTGACGTAGTGTACAATATTGTAAAGTTTTATTTTATGAATTACGTGCAAATCAAGAGTTCAAATTTATCGTACATTCTCCGGTATAGCTAGCAAAATATGGCAATAAAATTTTCAGCTTTATTTGCGATATGAAACGATAATTTTGATTATTACCTGGTAAATATCATGTTTTGGAACAACTGGTTTTAACAACAATTAGTTTAAAAACTTTAGTTCTGCTTTGAATTTAAAAAATAATGTGCAAAAGGAAGTAAATACTAATCGAAAGACATGATTTTTTCCAAAAGGTCTAACAGATTTACTCAAATATTGGGCACCGGTAGGGAAAGGATGTCAACTCTCCTAACTCCTCTAGATGTTAAGCCGTATTACCAATTCCTTCTACCTGATAAAACTGAATATGCTTTATCTTTTCTTGTTATGATATTGAGAATATTTATAATTTGTTATTTATATTGGGAGAATTGCTAAAAAAAACATGAAGTTTCATTTCAAGTCTAAGAGCAAAGCGAATTTTGACTGCGAATTCTGGGGATGCAACAATGCGGGGAATCTGGGAAGGGGAGAGGACAGGGACAAAGAGCGGGGTGCAGGGATATTTCTTCGAAAAGTTGAAAATTTACCTCAGAAATGCTGGGTATTTAGAGCAGATTTTATAGCACTGTTTACTAGAATGATGATAACGAACTTGAAACAGTTTCTGGTTTTTGATAAAATATATTACAATACAATAGTCTTTTTTGACATTATTACCCGTGGTTGTTCAAAAGTAAAAGAAATTATAATGACATACAAATAAATACCTAATAACAGAGAATACACTTATTCTATAATGCAGTGCTGAATAACAAATAATTTAAGAGATGTGTTTATTCAATGGATGTATTGTTTTTGTATTCTTTTTTTTATGGATAAAAACTCATATTTTTTAATATGTAGCTCAGTCATGTTTCTGTGGCACTGCCAAAGTGTGGTGACACGCAAACCTCAGACAATGAACTGCATATTATTGTAATTTTGGGTTTTCTTTCAAGTAAATTAACTTGTGTTGAAGGCTATGAAAAATAAGTTATTTTGCAAACTGCTTCGAGATGCAATATGTGTCTTTTTTAGCCTACTTTCCCGTTAAAAATAAAAGAGACGAAAAAAGCATTAAAATTGGCTTAATGCATCTAAAAAATGTCGCCAAGTCCAAAAAATATCGCCAAGTCCAAAAAAATATCGCCAAGTTCAAAAAATATCGCCAAGTAAAAAAAAGTCAAAAAGAAACAAAAAATGAAATAAATATCGAAAAATTAAAAATTTGAAAGTAGGGTATTGAGATGGGGAATTTGTGCGTCGGTCGGTCGGTCGGTCTGTCTGTCTGTCCCCCCCTAATAACTTTTGAATGAACATTTTTTTTTCAACATCCAAAGAAAAACGTTAGGGGGAACGCACATTCTGGCACCCAGTGAATTCGCCTATTGGGTGTCAGGTTTTTATCAGTGTGCCTGTCCTCTTTTAGGACGTGCCTTATCGTTTCCTCGCTCCAGGGGTCAGTTTATTGTGTTCTAGAACATATTGACAACCCTTTCCTTTCGTTTCTGAGCAGGAAAAGCACAATGATTTTCTTCATAGCATAAAACAGTGGGTTTTGTGTATCTTAAGAATAATACTGTTTTTCCTATGAAGAGGAAAAAATCGTTATAGGCAATGAATGCTCGCCTTTAATGGGTTACTTGTGCAGAAGATAAAGGAAGATATTTCTAGAATAGGAGAGAGAAAAAGTAAAAGCAACAGACGGGGGGGGGGGGGGGGCAGAAGGGCAATTCCACGCTAATAGACGCATCTGTATTCCACAAAACAGCTTACAAAGATTCATATGTTAAATCCTTGTTTTTTTTTCTTGAACTTAAGGAAGAGCATGGTCTAAACTACAAATAATGAAGTCAAATGTTAGAGATTTCCAGAAAAACTATTGATGTAATACAGGGGCGGCCCTAGCAGTTTTACCGCCCCGGACAAATTTTCAAATTGTCGCCCTCATCGGGATCTTTAAAAAAAAAAAAAAAAAAACAGTTGGGTGGGGGTTCTAGCCGTTCACATTCTCATAAATTTAAACGTCTTGAGCTCGAATTATGCTTTTCATCTTTATAGGTGTTTTCCCTTAAAAAACGTGGTTTCAGAACCCCCTCCCCTCTCCACGAAAAAAAGTTTTTTCAATGTAAAGTCTGCTAGAGCCAAGTCTCGAAAAAAATTAAAAATAAACTCAAACTGCAGACGATTTGTAACTATAACGAAGAGAATTCTGAGCCTCAAAATCAGACTAACGTAAATCACTGTGACTACTTAGCAGGAGAAGTTAAAAACGTTTGCCGCATACAAAGCAAATGTAATAGCATTTTCACCGTAACGGACGTATCTCGTAAGGTACGTCCCAGGCGCGGATCCATAGGGGGGGTCATGACCCCCCCCCTTAACCTACCAAATATAGCAAAAAATTGCCTTTTTGGGACTTATATTCCGAAAAAATTGCCAAAACCCCCATTTTGCACAAAAATTGCACTTGACCCCCCCCCTATCCGAAATGACCCCCTCCTTAGCCAGGAGTGGTCCGTTACGGAACCGAAATACCGTCATAAAAAAACTGTTTTGTTGCATTTTTGTTTCTCTTGCATAATTTGTCGTTATTTATGTTGTTCTCAATTTTGGTGCGAATTCCTTATTTACAAAAAATAACCATAGTGTTTGAAGTTTGATTTCTACGTCTGTAGGGTGGAATTGCCCTATGGTAAAACATCTATTTTAACATTTTAAGCCTGTTTACTACTAAACCTTATAAATTTCACCAAAATGCTATAATAATACCCGGTATGACTTAGAAGCTTTTTCATTATGATAAAAGCAAGAGGTTATTAAAACAGAATATTTTTCTTTTATTTTTGAAGAAGTGATAAACGAATTGGGATATTATGCCCCAAAGCAGAATACTTTGTGATGTTCTGCAACGTAAAATCATTCGACCAAAATTGTTCTGCAAGTACTTCAAGCATGTGAGCATAGAAACGTGACCTTTTTCAAAAGTGATCGAAAATCAAAACTGTGTCATACAGGTCCGCGAAAGGAATATTTGTTTAATTGTTCAGTACACAGTCTTAACTGCAAAGAAAAGCATGAAACTAAGATTTTAGGCTCATATTCTTGACAGAAAATGAAAAACCCTGTACTATGCTCCCATTCTTGGCAGTTAAAAGAACTGCCTCTGTTCCTCCAAACATACAGGAACTCTGAGTGCTTTGACACAACATTAGAAACAATGTTTTCACTCAGAATAACAGCACATGGCCAATAGTACAACCAAGTGATGGCTACACAAAGATGTTGAATGTAAAATTTTTGCCTTATATAGCTAATCATTTACAGATCAGTCTTTGAAGAGGGGCACTATAAAACTATTTAAGGGGCATAAAAAAAGTGTAGCCAAAGATAATTTTCTACAGAAACCTATAGGTTTTCTGCAAATATCTTTTACTAAATATGTAATTTTTTAATTTGAAAGAAAATTTGAAGAAATCTGCAGAAATTGTGATAAATTTCTGCAAAATTATATCCTTAGTTATAAAAACTTATTGCAGAAAATCTACCTTTTCTGTAGAAAATTTTTCCTCACATTTGAACAGAATTGTTCTGCAGTTAAAGTATCTGTTCTGCGACGTACGT
>JAXGGA010004384.1:15000-27500 GCA_038373865.1 Uloborus plumipes
GGGGGGGGGGGGGGGGGGGGGGGGGGGGGGGGGGGGGGGGGGGTGGGGGGGGGGGGGGGGGGGGGGGGGGGGGGGGGGGGGGGGGGGGGGGGGTGGGGGGGGGGGGGGGGGGGGGGGGGGGGGGGGGGGGGGGGGGGGGGGGGGGGGGGGGGGGGGGGGGGGGGGGGGGGGGGGGGGGGGGGGGGGGGGGGTGGGGGGGGGGGGGGGGGGGGGGGGGGGGGGGGGGGGGGGGGTGGGGGGGGGGGGGGGGGGGGGGGGGGGGGGGGGGGGGGGGGGGGGGGGGGGGTGGGGGGGGGGGGGGGGGGGGGGGGGGGGGGGGGGGGGGGGGGGGGGGGGGGGGGGGGGGGGGGGGGGGGGGGGGGGGGGGGGGGGGGTGGGGGGGGGGGGGGGGGGGGGGGGGGGGGTGGGGGGGGGGGGGGGGGGGGGGGGGGGGGGGGGGGGGGGGGGGGGGGGGGGGGTGGGGGGGGGGGGGGGGGGGGGGGGGGGGGGGGGGGGGGGGTGGGGGGGGGGGGGGGGGGGGGGGGGGGGGGGGGGGGGGGGGGGGGGGGGGGGGGGGGGGGGGGTGGGGGGGGGGGGGGGGGGGGGGGGGGGTGGGGGGGGGGGGGGGGGGGGGGGGGGGGGGGGGGGGGGGGGGGGGGGGGGGGGGGGGGGGGGTGGGGGGGGGGGGGGGGGGGGGGGGGTGGGGGGGGGGGGGGGGGGGGGGGGGGGGGGGGGGGGGGGGGGGGGGGGGGGGGGGGGGGGGGGGGGGGGGGGGGGGGTGGGGGGGGGGGGGGGGGGGGGGGGGGGGGGGGGGGGGGGGGGGGGGGGGGGGGGGGGGGGGGGGGGGGGGGGGGGGGGGGGGGGTGGGGGGGGGGGGGGGGGGGGGGGGGGGGGGGGGGGGGGGGGGGGGGGGGGGGGGGGGGGGGGGGGGGGGGGGGGGGGGGGGGGGGGGGGGGGGGGGGGGTGGGGGGGGGGGGGGGGGGGGGGGGGGGGGGGTGGGGGGGGGGGGGGGGGGGGGGGGGGGGGGGGGGGGGGGGGGGGGGGGGGGGGGGGGGGGGGGGGGGGTGGGGGGGGGGGGGGGGGGGGGGGGGGGGGGGGGGGGGGGGGGGGGGGGGGGGGGGGGGGGGGGGGGGGGGGGGGGGGGGGGGGGGGGGGGGGGGGGGGGGGGGGGGGGGGGGGGGGGGGGGGGGGGGGGGGGGGGGGGGGGGGGGGGGGGGGGGGGGGGGGGTGGGGGGGGGGGGGGGGGGGGGGGGGGGGGGGGGGGGGTGGGGGGGGGGGGGGGGGGGGGGGGGGGGGGGGGGGGGGGGGGGGGGGGGGGGGGGGGGGGGGGGGGGGGGGGGGGGGGGTGGGGGGGGGGGGGGGGGGGGGGGGGGGGGGGGGGGGGGGGGGGGGGGGGGGGGGGTGGGGGGGGGGGGGGGGGGGGGGGGGGGGGGGGGGGGGGGGGGGGGGGGGGTGGGGGGGGGGGTGGGGGGGGGGGGGGGGGGGGGGGGGGGGGGGGGGGGGGGGGGGGGGGGGGGGGGGGGGGGGGGGGGTGGGGGGGGGGGGGGGGGGTGGGGGGGGGGGGGGGGGGGGGGGGGGGGGGGGGGGGGGGGGGGGGGGGGGGGGGTGGGGGGGGGGGGGGGGGGGGGGGGGGGGGGGGGGGGGGGGGGGGGGGGGGGTGGGGGGGGGGGGGGGGGGGGGGGGGGGGGGGGGGGGGGGGTGGGGGGGGGGGGGGGGGGGGGGGGGGGGGGGGGGGGGGGGGGGGGGGGGGGGGGTGGGGGGGGGGGGGGGGGGGGGGGGGGGGGGGGGGGGGGGGGGGGGGGGGGGGGGGGGGGGGGGGGGGGGGGGGGGGGGGGGGGGGGGGGGGGGGGGGGGGGGGGGGGGGGGGGGGGGGGGGGGGGGGGGGGGGGGGGGGGGGGGGGGGTGGGGGGGGGGGGGGGGGGGGGGGGGGGGGGGGGGGGGGGGGGGGGGGGGGGGGGGGGGGGGGGGGGGGGGGGGGGGGGGGGGGGGTGGGGGGGGGGGGGGGGGTGGGGGGGGGGGGGGGGGGGGGGGGGGGGGGGGGGGGGGGGGGGGGGGGGGGGGGTGGGGGGGGGGGGGGGGGGGGGGGGGGGGGGGGGGGGGGGGGGGGGGGGGGGGGGGGGGGGGGGGGGGGTGGGGGGGGGGGGGGGGGGGGGGGGGGGGGGGGGGGGGGGGGGGGTGGGGGGGGGGGGGGGGGGGGGGGGGGGGGGGGGGGGGGGGGGGGGGGGGGTGGGGGGGGGGGGGGGGGGGGGGGGGGGGGGGGGGGGGGGGGGGGGTGGGGGGGGGGGGGGGGGGGGGGGGGGGGGGGGGGGGGGGGGGGGGGGGGGGGGGGGGGGGGGGGTGGGGGGGGGGGGGGGGGGGGGGGGGGGGGGGGGGGGGGTGGGGGGGGGGGGGGGGGGGGGGGGGGGGGGGGTGGGGGGGGGGGGGGGGGGGGGGGGGGGGGGGGGGGGGGGGGGGGGGGGGGGGGGGGGGGGGGGGGGGGGGGGTGGGGGGGGGGGGGGGGGGGGGGGGGGGGGGGGGGGGGGTGGGGGGGGGGGGGGGGGGGGGGGGGGGGGGGGGGGGGGGTGGGGGGGGGGGGGGGGGGGGGGGGGGGGGGGGGGGGGGGGGGGGGGGGGGGGGGGGTGGGGGGGGGGGGGGGGGGGGGGGGGGGGGGGGGGGGGGGGGGGGGGGGGGGGGGGGGGGGGGGGGGGTGGGGGGGGGGGGGGGGGGGGGGGGGGGGGGGGGGGGGGGGGGGGGGGGGGGGGGGTGGGGGGGGGGGGGGGGGGGGGGGGGGGGGGGGGGGGGGGGGGGGGTGGGGGGGGGGGGTGGGGGGGGGGGGGGGGGGGGGGGGGGGGGGGGGGGTGGGGGGGGGGGGGGGGGGGGGGGGGGGGGGGGGGGGGGGGGGGGGGGGGGGGGGGGGGGGTGGGGGGGGGGGGGGGGGGGGGGGGGGGGGGGGGGGGGGGGGGGGGGGGGGGGGGGGTGGGGGGGGGGGGGGGGGGGGGGGGGGGGGGGGGGGGGGGGGGGGGGGGGGGGGTGGGGGGGGGGGGGGGGGGGGGGGGGGGGGGGGTGGGGGGGGGGGGGGGGGGGGGGGGGGTGGGGGGGGGGGGGGGGGGGGGGGGGGGGGGGGGGGGGGGGGGGGGGGGGGGGGGGGGGGGGGGGGGGGGGGGGGGGTGGGGGGGGGGGGGGGGGGGGGGGGGGGGGGGGGGGGGGGGGGGGGGGGGGGGGGGGGGGGGGGGGGGGGGGGGGGGGGGGGGGGGGGTGGGGGGGGGGGGGGGGGGGGGGGGTGGGGGGGGGGGGGGGGGGGGGGGGGGGGGGGGGGGGGGGGGGGGGGGGGGGGGGGGGGGGGGTGGGGGGGGGGGGGGGGGGGGGGGGGGGGGGGGGGGGGGGGGGGGGGGGGGGGGTGGGGGGGGGGGGGGGGGGGGGGGGGGGGGGGGGGGGGGGGGGGGGGGGGGGGGGGGGGGGGGGGGGGGGGGGGGGGGGGGGGGGGGGGGGGGGGGGGGGGGGGGGGGGGGGGGGGGGGGGGGGGGGGGGGGGGGGGGGGGGGGGGGGTGGGGGGGGGGGGGGGGGGGGGGGGGGGGGGGGGGGGGGGGGGGGGGGGGGGGGGGGGGGGGGGGGGGGGGGGGGGGGGGGGGGGGGGGGGGGGGGGGGGGGGGGGGGGGGGGGGGGGGGGGGGGGGGGGGGGGGGGGGGGGGGGGGGGGGGGGGGGGGGGGGGGGGGGGGGGGGGGGGGGGGGGGGGGGGGTGGGGGGGGGGGGGGGGGGGGGGGGGGGGGGGGGGGGGGGGGGGGTGGGGGGGGGGGGGGGGGGGGGGGGGGGTGGGGGGGGGGGGGGGGGGGGGGGGGGGGGGGGGGGGGGGGGGGGGGGGGGGGGGGGGGGGGGGGGGGGGGTGGGGGGGGGGGGGGGGGGGGGGGGGGGGGGGGGGGGGGGGGGGGGGGGGGGGGGGGGGGGGGGGGGGGGGGGGGGGGGGGGGGTGGGGGGGGGGGGGGGGGGGGGGGGGGGGGGGGGGGGGGGGGGGGGGGGGGGGGGGGGGGGGGGGGGGGGGGGGGGGGGGGGGGTGGGGGGGGGGTGGGGGGGGGGGGGGGGGGGGGGGGGGGGGGGGTGGGGGGGGGGGGGGGGGGGGGGGGGGGGGGGGGGGTGGGGGGGGGGGGGGGGGGGGGGGGGGGGGGGTGGGGGGGGGGGGGGGGGGGGGGGGGGGGGGGGGGGGGGGGGGGGGGGTGGGGGGGGGGGGGGGGGGGGTGGGGGGGGGGGGGGGGGGGTGGGGGGGGGGGGGGGGGGGGGGGGGGGGGGGGGGGGGGGGGTGGGGGGGGGGGGGGGGGGGGGGGGGGGGGGGGGGGGGGGGGGGGGGGGGGGGTGGGGGGGGGGGGGGGGGGGGGGGGGGGGGGGGGGGGGGGGGGGGGGGGGGGGGGGGGGGGGGGGGGGGGGGGGGGGGGGGGTGGGGGGGGGGGGGGGGGGGGGGGGGGGGGGGGGGGGTGGGGGGGGGGGGGGGGGGGGGGGGGGGGGGGGGGGGGGGGGGGGGGGGGGGGGGGGGGGGGGGGGGGGGGGGGGGGGGGGGGGGGGGGGGGGGGGGGGGGGGGGGGGGGGGGGGGGGGGGGGGGGGGGGGGGGGGGGGGGGGGGGGGGGGGGGGGGGGGGGGGGGGGGGGGGGGGGGGGGGGGGGGGGTGGGGGGGGGGGGGGGGGGGGGGGGGGGGGGGGGGTGGGGGGGGGGGGGGGGGGGGGGGGGTGGGGGGGGGGGGGGGGGGGGGGGGGGGGGGGGGGGGGGGGGGGGGGGGGGGGGGGGGGGGGGGGGGGGTGGGGGGGGGGGGTGGGGGGGGGGGGGGGGGGTGGGGGGGGGGGGGGGGGTGGGGGGGGGGGGGGGGGGGGGGGGGGGGGGGGGGGGGGGGGGGGGGGGGGGGGGGGGGGGGGGGGGTGGGGGGGGGGGGGGGGGGGGGGGGGGGGGGGGGGGGGGGGGGGGGGGGGGGGGGGGGGTGGGGGGGGGGGGGGGGGGGGGGGGGGGGGGGGGGGGGGGGGGGGGGGGGGGGGGGGGGGGGGGGGGGGGGGGGGGGGGGGGGGGTGGGGGGGGGGGGGGGGGGGGGGGGGGGGGGGGGGGGGGGGGGGGGGGGGGGGGGGGGGGTGGGGGGGGGGGGGGGGGGGGGGGGGGGGGGGGGGGGGGGGGGGGGGGGGGGGGGGTGGGGGGGGGGGGGGGGGGGGGGGGGGGGGGGGGGGGGGGGGGGGGGGGGGGGGGGGGGGGGGGGTGGGGGGGGGGGGGGGGGGGGGGGGGGGGGGGGGGGGGGGGGGGGGGGGGGGGGGGGGGGGGGGGGGGGGGGGGGGGGGGGGGGGGGGGGGGGGGGGGGGGGGGGGGGGGGTGGGGGGGGGGGGGGGGGGGGGGGGGGGGGGGGGGGGGGGGGGGGGGGGGGGGGGGGGGGGGGGGGGGGGGGGGGGGGGGGGGGGGGGGGGGGGGGGGGGGGGGGGGGGGGGGGGGGGGGGGGGGGGGGGGGGGGGGGGGGGGGGGGGTGGGGGGGGGGGGGGGGGGGGGGGGGGGGGGGGGGGGGGGGGGGGGGGGGGGGGGGGGGGGGGGGGGGGGGGGGGGGGTGGGGGGGGGGGGGGGGGGGGGGGGGGGGGGGGGGGGGGGGGGGGGGGGGGGGGGGGGGGTGGGGGGGGGGGGGGGGGGGGGGGGGGGGGGGGGGGGGGGGGGGGGGGGGGGGGGGGGGGGGGGGGGGGGGGGGGGGGGGGGGGGGGGGGGGGGGGGGGGGGGTGGGGGGGGGGGGGGGGGGGGGGGGGGGGGGGGGGGGGGGGGGGGGGGGGGGGGGGGGGGGGGGGGGGGGGGGGGGGGGGGGGGGGGGGGGGGGGGGGGGGGGGGGGGTGGGGGGGGGGGGGGGGGGGGGGGGGGGGGGGGGGGGGGGGGGGGGGGGGGGGGGGGGGGGGGGGGGGGTGGGGGGGGGGGGGGGGGGGGGGGGGGGGGGGGGGGGGGGGGGGGGGGGGGGGGGGGGGGGTGGGGGGGGGGGGGGGGGGGGGGGGGGGGGGGGGGGGGGGGGGGGGGGGGGGGGGGGGGGGGGGGGGGGGGGGGGGGGGGGGGGGGGGGGGGGGGGGGGGGGGGGGGGGGGGGGGGGGGGGGGGGGGGGGGGGGGGGGGGGGGGGGGGGGGGGGGGGGGTGGGGGGGGGGGGGGGGGGGGGGGGGGGGGGGGGGGGGGGGGGGGGGGGGGGGGGGGGGGGGGGGGGGGGGGGGGGGGGGGGGGGGGGGGGGGGGGGGGGGGGGGGGGGGGGGGGGGGGGGGGGGGGGGGGGGGGGGGGGGGGGGGGGGGGGGGGGGGGGGGGGGGGGGGGGGGGGGGGGGGGGGGGTGGGGGGGGGGGGGGGGGGGGGGGGGGGGGGGGGGGGGGGGGGGGGGGGGGGGGGGGGGGGGGGGGGGGGGGGGGGGGGGGGGGGGGGGGGGGGGGGGGTGGGGGGGGGGGGGGGGGGGGGGGGGGGGGGGGGGGGGGGGGGGGGGGGGGGGGGGGGGGGGGGGGGGGGGGGGTGGGGGGGGGGGGGGGGGGGGGGGGGGGGGGGGGGGGGGGGGGGGGGGGGGGGGGGGGGGGGGGGGGGGGGGGGGGGGGGGGGGGGGGGGGGGGGGGGGGGGGGGGGGGGGGGGGGGGGGGGGGGGGGGTGGGGGGGGGGGGGGGGGGGGGGGGGGGGGGGGGGGGGGGGGGGGGGGGGGGGGGGGGGGGGGGGGGGGGGGGGGGGGGGGGGGTGGGGGGGGGGGGGGGGGGGGGGGGGGGGGGGGGGGGGGGGGGGGGGGGGGGGGGGGGGGGGGGGGGGGGGGGGGGGGGGTGGGGGGGGGGGGGGGGGGGGGGGGGGGGGGGGGGGGGGGGGGGGGGGGGGGGGGGGGGGGGGGGGGGGGGGGGGGGGGGGGGGGGGGGGGGGGGGGGGGGGGGGGGGGGGGGGGGGGGGGGGGGGGGGGGGGGGGGGGGGGGGGGGGGGGGGGGGGGGGGGGGGGGGGGGGGGGGGGGGGGGGGGGGGGGGGGGGGGGGGGGGGGGGGGGGGGGGGGGGGGGGGGGGGGGGGGGGGGGGGGGGGGGGGGGGGGGGGGGGGGGGGGGGGGGGGGGGGGGGGGGGGGGGGGGGGGGGGGGGGGGGGGGGGGGGGGGGGGGGGGGGGGGGGGGGGGGGGGGGGGGGGGGGGGGGGGGGGGGGGGGGGGGGGGGGGGGGGGGGGGGGGGGGGGGGGGGGGGGGGGGGGGGGGGGGGGGGGGGGGGGGGGGGGGGGGGGGGGGGGGGGGGGGGGTGGGGGGGGGGGGGGGGGGGGGGGGGGGGGGGGGGGGGGGGGGGGGGGGGGGGGGGGGGGGGGGGGGGGGGGGGGGGGGGGGGGGGGGGGGGGGGGGGGGGGGGGGGGGGGGGGGGGGGGGGGGGGGGGGGGGGGGGTGGGGGGGGGGGGGGGGGGGGGGGGGGGGGGGGGGGGGGGGGGGGGGGGGGGGGGGGGGGGGGGGGGGGGGGGGGGGGGGGGGGGGGGGGGGGGGGGGGGGGGGGGGGGGGGGGGGGGGGGGGGGTGGGGGGGGGGGGGGGGGGGGGGGTGGGGGGGGGGGGGGGGGGGGGGGGGGGGGGGGGGGGGGGGGGGGGGGGGGGGGGGGGGGGGGGGGGGGGGGGGGGGGGGGGGGGGGGGGGGGGGGGGGGGGGGGGGGGGGGGGGGGGGGGGGGGGGGGGGGGGGGGGGGGGGGGGGGGGGGGGGGGGGGGGGGGGGGGGGGGGGGGGGGGGGGGGGGGGGGGGGGGGGTGGGGGGGGGGGGGGGGGGGGGGGGGGGGGGGGGGGGGGGGGGGGGGGGGGGGGGGGGGGGGGGGGGGGGGGGGGGGGGGGGGGGGGGGGGGGGGGGGGGGGGGGTGGGGGGGGGGGGGGGGGGGGGTGGGGGGGGGGGGGGGGGGGGGGGGGGGGGGGGGGGGGGGGGGGGGGGGGGGGGGGGGGGGGGGGGGGGGGGGGGGGGGGGGGGGGGGGGGGGGGGGGGGGGGGGGGGGGGGGGGGGGGGGGGGGGGGGGGGGGGGGGGGGGGGGGGGGGGGGGGGGGGGGGGGGGGGTGGGGGGGGGGGGGGGGGGGGGGGGGGGGGGGGGGGGGGGGGGGGGGGGGGGGGGGGGGTGGGGGGGGGGGGGGGGGGGGGGGGGGGGGGGGGGGGGGGGGGGGGGGGGGGGGGGGGGGGGGGGGGGGGGGGGGGGGGGGGGGGGGGGGGGTGGGGGGGGGGGGGGGGGGGGGGGGGGGGGGGGGGGGGGGGGGGGGGGGGGGGGGGGGGGGGGGGGTGGGGGGGGGGGGGGGGGGGGGGGGGGGGGGGGGGGGGGGGGGGGGGGGGGGGGGGGGGGGGGGGGGGGGGGGGGGGGGGGGGGGGGGGGGGGGGGGGGGGGGGGGGGGGGGGGGGGGGGGGGGGGGGGGGGGGGGGGGGGGGGGGGGGGGGGGGGGGGGGGGGGGGGGGGGGGGGGGGGGGGGGGGGGGGGGGGGGGGGGGGGGGGGGGGGGGGGGGGGGGGGGGGGGGGGGGGGGGGGGGGGGGGGGGGGGGGGTGGGGGGGGGGGGGGGGGGGGGGGGGGGGGGGGGGGGGGGGGGGGGGGGGGGGGGGGGGGGGGGGGGGGGGGGGGGGGGGGGGGGGGGGGGGGGGGGGGGGGGGGGGGGGGGGGGGGGGGGGGGGGGGGGGGGGGGGGGGGGGGGGGGGGGGGGGGGGGGGGGGGGGGGGGGGGGGGGGGGGGTGGGGGGGGGGGGGGGGGGGGGGGGGGGGGGGGGGGGGGGGGGGGGGGGGGGGGGGGGGGGGGGGGGGGGGGGGGGGGGGGGGGGGGGGGGGGGGGGGGGGGGGGGGTGGGGGGGGGGGGGGGGGGGGGGGGGGGGGGGGGGGGGGTGGGGGGGGGGGGGGGGGGGGGGGGGGGGGGGGGGGGGGGGGGGGGGGGGGGGGGGGGGGGGGGGGGGGGTGGGGGGGGGGGGGGGGGGGGGGGGGGGGGGGGGGGGGGGGGGGGGGGGGGGGGGGGGGGGGGGGGGGGGGTGGGGGGGGGGGGGGGGGGTGGGGGGGGGGGGGGGGGGGGGGGGGGGGGGGGGGGGGGGGGGGGGGGGGGGGGGGGGGGGGGGGGGGGGGGGGGGGGGGGGGGGGGGGGGGGGGGGGGGGGGGGGGGGGGTGGGGGGGGGGGGGGGGGGGGGGGGGGGGGTGGGGGGGGGGGGGGGGGGGGGGGGGGGGGGGGGGGGGGGGGGGGGGGGGGGGGGGGGGGGGGGGGGGGGGGGGGGGGGGGGGGGGGGGGGGGGGGGGGGGGGTGGGGGGGGGGGGGGGGGGGGGGGGGGGGGGGGGGGGGGGGGGGGGGGGGTGGGGGGGGGGGGGGGGGGGGGGGGGGGGGGGGGGGGGGGGGGGGGGGGGGGGGGGGGGGGGGGGGGGGGGGGGGGGGGGGGGGGGGGGGGGGGGGGGGGGGGGGGGGGGGGGGGGGGGGGGGGGGGGGGGGGGGGGGGGGGGGGGGGGGGGGGGGGGGGGGGGGGGGGGGGGGGGGGGGGTGGGGGGGGGGGGGGGGGGGGGGGGGGGGGGGGGGGGGGGGGGGGGGGGGGGGGGGGGGGGGGGGGGGGGGGGGGGGGGGGGGGGGGGGGGGGGGGGGGGGGGGGGGGGGGGGGGGGGGGGGGGGGGGGGGGGGGGGGGGGGGGGGTGGGGGGGGGGGGGGGGGGGGGGGGGGGGGGGGGGGGGGGGGGGTGGGGGGGGGGGGGGGGGGGGGGGGGGGGGGGGGGGGGGGGGGGGGGGGGGGGGGGGGGTGGGGGGGGGGGGGGGGGGGGGGGGGGGGGGGGGGGGGGGGGGGGGGGGGGGGGGGGGGGGGGGGGGGGGGGGGGGTGGGGGGGGGGGGGGGGGGGGGGGGGGGGGGGGGGGGGGGGGGGGTGGGGGGGGGGGGGGGGGGGGGGGGGGGGGGGGGGGGGGGGGGTGGGGGGGGGGGGGGGGGGGGGTGGGGGGGGGGGGGGGGGGGGGGGGGGGGGGGGGGGGGGGGGGGGGGGGGGGGGGGGGGGGGGGGGGGGGGGGGGGGGGGGGGGGGGGGGGGGGGGGGGGGGGGGGGGGGGGGGGGGGGGGGGGGGGGGGGGGGGGGGGGGGGGGTGGGGGGGGGGGGGGGGGGGGGGGGGGGGGGGGGGGGGGGGGGGGGGGGGGGGGGGGGGGGGGGGGGGGGGGGGGGGGGGGGGGGGGGGGGGGTGGGGGGGGGGGGGGGGGGGGGGGGGGGGGGGGGGGGGGGGGGGGGGGGGGGGGGGGGGGGGGGGGGGGGGGGGGGGGGGGGGTGGGGGGGGGGGGGGGGGGGGGGGGGGGGGGGGGGGGGGGGGGGGGGGGGGGGGGGGGGGGGGGGGGGGGGGGGGGGGGGGGGGGGGGGGGGGGGGGGGGGGGGGGGGGGGGGGGGGGGGGGGGGGGGTGGGGGGGGGGGGGGGGGGGGGGGGGGGGGGGGGGGGTGGGGGGGGGGGGGGGGGGGGGGGGGGGGGGGGGGGGGGGGGGGGGGGGGGGGGGGGGGGGGGGGGGGGGGTGGGGGGGGGGGGGGGGGGGGGGGGGGGGGGGGGGGGGGGGTGGGGGGGGGGGGGGGGGGGGGGGGGGGGGGGGGGGGGGGGGGGGGGGGGGGGGGGGGGGGGGGGGGGGGGGGGGGGGGGGTGGGGGGGGGGGGGGGGGGGGGGGGGGGGGGGGGGGGGGGGGGGGGGGGGGGGGGGGGGGGGGGGGGGGGGTGGGGGGGGGGGGGGGGGGGGGGGGGGGGGGGGGGGGGGGGGGGGGGGGGGGGGGGGGGGGGGGGGGGGGGGGGGGGGGGGGGGGGGGGGGGGGGGGGGGGGGGGGGGGGGGGGGGGGGGGGGGTGGGGGGGGGGGGGGGGGGGGGGGGGGGGGGGGGGGGGGGTGGGGGGGGGGGGGGGGGGGGGGGGGGGGGGGGGTGGGGGGGGGGGGGGGGGGGGGGGGGGGGGGGGGGGGGGGGGGGGGGGGGGGGGGGGGGGGGGGGGGGGGGGGGGGGGGGGGGGGGGGGGGGGGGGGGGGGGGGGGGGGGGGGGGGGGGGGGGGGGGGGGGGGGGGGGGGGGGGGGGGGGGGGGGGGGGGGGGGGGGGGGGGGGGGGGGGGTGGGGGGGGGGGGGGGGGGGGGGGGGGGGGGGGGGGGGGGGGGGGGGGGGGGGGGGGGGGGGGGGGGGGGGGGGGGGGGGGGGGGGGGGGGGGGGGGGGGGGGGGGGGGGGGGGGGGGGGGGGGGGGGGGGGGGGGGGGGGGGGGGGGGGGGGGGGGGGGGGGGGGGGGGGGGGGGGGGGGGGGGGTGGGGGGGGGGGGGGGGGGGGGGGGGGGGGGGGGGGGGGGGGGGGGGGGGGGGGGGGGGGGGGGGGGGGGGGGGGGGGGGGGGGGGGGGGGGGGGGGGGGGGGGGGGGGGGTGGGGGGGGGGGGGGGGGGGGGGGGGGGGGGGGGGGGGGGGGGGGGGGGGGGGGGGGGGGGGGGGGGGGGGGGGGGGGGGGGGGGGGTGGGGGGGGGGGGGGGGGGGGGGGGGGGGGGGGGGGGGGGGGGGGGTGGGGGGGGGGGGGGGGGGGGGGGGGGGGGGGGGGGGGGGGGGGGGGGGGGGGGGGGGGGGGGGGGGGGGGGGGGGGGGGGGGGGGGGGGGGGGGGGGGGGGGGGGGGGGGGGGGGGGGGGGGGGGGGGGGGGGGGGGGGGGTGGGGGGGGGGGGGGGGGGGGGGGGGGGGGGGGGGGGGGGGGGGGGGGGGGGGGGGGGGGGGGGGGGGGGGGGGGGGGGGGGGGGGGGGGGGGGGGGGGGGGGGGGGGGGGGGGGGGGGGGGGGGGGGGGGGGGGGGGGGGGGGGGGGGGGGGGGGGGGGGGGGGGGGGGGGGGGGGGGGGGGGGGGGGGGGGGGGGGGGGGGGGGGGGGGGGGGGGGGGGGGGGGGGGGGGGGGGGGGGGGGGGGGGGGGGGGGGGGGGGGGGGGGGGGGGGGGGGGGGGGGGGGGGGGGGGGGGGGGGGGGGGGGGGGGGGGGGGGGTGGGGGGGGGGGGGGGGGGGGGGGGGGGGGGGGGGGGGGGGGGGGGGGGGGGGGGGGGGGGGGGGGGGGGGGGGGGGGGGGGGGGGGGGGGGGGGGGGGGGGGGGGGTGGGGGGGGGGGGGGGGGGGGGGGGGGGGGGGGGGGGGGGGGGGGGGGGGGGGGGGGGGGGGGGGGGGGGGGGGGGGGGGGGGGGGGGGGGGGGGGGGGGGGGGGGGGGGGGGGGGGGGGGGGGGGGGGGGGGGGGGGGGGGGGGGGGGGGGGGGGGGGGGGGGGGGGGGGGTGGGGGGGGGGGGGGGGGGGGGGGGGGGGGGGGGGGGGGGGGGGGGGGGGGGGGGGGGGGGGGGGGGGGGGGGGGGGGGGGGGGGGGGGGGGGGGGGGGGGGGGGGGGGGGGGGGGGGGGGGGGGGGGGGGGGGGGGGGGGGGGGGGGGGGGGGGGGGGGGGGGGGGGGGGGGGGGGGGGGGGGGGGGGGGGGGGGGGGGGGGGGGGGGGGGGGGGGGGGGGGGGGGGGGGGGGGGGGGGGGGGGGGGGGGGGGGGGGGGGGGGGGGGGGGGGGGGGGGGGGGGGGGGGGGGGGGGGGGGGGGGGGGGGGGGGGGGGGGGGGGGGGGGGGGGGGTGGGGGGGGGGGGGGGGGGGGGGGGGGGGGG
>JAXGGA010004384.1:32500-42500 GCA_038373865.1 Uloborus plumipes
ATAAAGTACATTTTTAGTAATGGAGATATCAGTAAAATTAGAAACTGCGGCATGTATAACCGGAACGCGCCATATATCCTATATTGTGCAGGTCAGAGCTACATACTATAGTAGTCTACCATTGTAAGGAAGAATGGTATATTCATGCACACAATACTTATATTACACAAATCTTATGTTAGGTTTTCTTTAAAATCAGGCATGGTTACATTAATTAGAGGACAAAAACTGTTTAAGCATATCTTGTTAAAAAGTTTCAGTAACGAAATTATGCACTAAATTTAAAATAACGATTCTGCAGGCGTTACTCACGAAAATTTTATTATCCCCTTTTCACTTGTACTGCACAGCTGACTGCTATCTGTCAATAATTTGAAGAAATGCTATCTCTGCGGTATTTAACCCGGGTTTCCTCCTGATTTACTCTGTACTACAAAAATATGACTTGGGGCAAAAATATCCGGAGTGTATGAAATATACCCCGAGTGACTGAACCGATAATAATTGAATCATTGTTTTCCCAGCTGATCTGTGGTATTAACGGGAGAATAACTTCGCATCTGGAAAATTTGAAAGTAATTACATTTTTTTTTAGAATTTGTGGCATTCATGTATTTGACTGCTCTTTTAAATTTCGCATATATGTACGTAGCAATCGTATCTGGTAATCAGTAGCAACAAGCTTGAATATTCTGAGAGGAACAACTTTGAGCGAACAGTGGAGAAGGAACTTAATAATAATAATAATAATTATAATAATAATAATAATAATAATAATAATAATAACAATAATAATAATAACAATAAAATCAACAGTAATCTTCTCATTTGGTAATATTCTTGCCAAATGATTGCTTGATCATTTGACATTAAAATCAAATTTTGCAACTATTCAATGTTTTTGTTAACGACACTGCACAATTTCAGACTGAAAACCAAAATTCCCTATTCCTTCTTAATGATCATACTCATTAACTTATGTTGAATAAAAGCATTAAAAATTTTAATTCCTTATTTTATCCCTTTAATTTTAATCTTCTTAGTTTATTTGATGAGTTATAAAGTTTATTTTTTGTACGTAAAGTGTTTTATTTTCAGTAGCGTTCATTAGAACAAATAAATACATAAGTGAAACTTCTTACTAATCCACGTGTCTAGAAATAAATTTACTTTTTGAATTTTTTGAGTTTGTCGGCTCTTGTCTTTTTCAAGTATGACATCGAAGCTCAGTTTCTTAATGAACATCTAAAAAAGCATTGTGTAGTTTGACAAGAAACCAAATTCTTCAGTAGAACGTAAATAGATGTATCAAATGCTGTTGCAACGTAAGATAAGATATCATTAGAGATCAAGATAAACGGTAACTAGATGGTAATTGGTGAAAAGGCAGTCTAATGATTGGTTATATTAATAGGTCACGTACAAGAATTGACAAGCAGTCTAATCATTTACTATATCAAAACCGCACCTTTTTTGTAGCAGATCAGCTTCTATTCGACGCATTCAATGCTATGTGTCACACACTTACTTCTTGATTTACGAATTTTTTCGTTACAAAATAGCAGCTGGGAGTGGATTGTCTAGTCTTTAACTAGTTAAATTTCTCGACCATTTAGTGAGATTTTTGAGAAAAATTGTTTCAGTGAATAAGGTCATAAAAACTAAACTTGCTATATCAGAATATTTGTAATGGAGAGACTTTATCGATCAAGGGAACTAAAGTTAGCTTTGAGGACGCATGAGGCTTTCCTAAAGTATGAAGTCAGCTTTACTTGCAATTTCCAATTTCCATAAATATTTTGAATATCATATATACATTGAATTTATATAGCAGTGGTAATATATCAGTGGTTATATAGCAGTGATGTTTATATAGCCGTGATATTTATATAGGCAGTGGTAAACTAAAAATATTATTGGACATACTCAACATTATGTAATTTTTAAACTTTTTATTAATTTTAGTACTTAGAAATGGTATATACAAAAAATACACTTTAAAAAATGTGTTTCCTTACTCCCTAAATACGATTGCCTACATATATTTTTATACTATTTTTTCTGTATTTTTTATAGATAGTAAATAAATATAAGAATTATTTTTTATGATAATAATTAGAGAGTCTACTGATTTAATCAATTATGTCTTTATATTTTATAAACAAATGTGCTGAGAGATTTTCAATTTAAATTGGATAAGTATAACCTTGAAAATAAAAGCACTTGGCTAGTCAATTGATTTAATCATTTATTACATTCATATTTGACTGACTAATCTACCGAATCCCTATTAGTTAAGCTTAACCACTTGATTCTCCCTGGTAGGAAAAAGCGGGTTTTTAAAGTGTTTATAATTTTTAATATTAAACGAATATTAGGTTTGAAATAACACACAAAATTTTTGTTTTGAAGTTAACGATTCCTGCTAGGAAATAAAACCAAAATTGCTACGCTAAAAAAGCCAAAAACTACAATTTTCGATCGTTCTTCGTTAACCTCCCAGCTTTAGGCTACCCTTCAGGAAATGAAAAATTGTAATTTAATATATTAATTAATTGGCCATTAAGTTCTCACCCTTTTTCGCGTCATTAAACAAAAGCGTTATTGCCTACATGCCATGAAGAATTTCTCGACTCCTTTATTTTGAGCGAAAAGTTATTTCCTCTCATGCGAGTTTCTTAACCATGACTTGTCACGTAGTTAATCATGGACACCTTCTTTCCGAACGCGATACACATTTCGGAAATCTACTAAAATTAAAAGTTTATTTTTTACCCACCACGTGGAACCCGTCTGGCATGTATCGCAATGAACAATGCTTGATATATTTCTATCCGGAAACAAGAAAAGTCCTCAAGAAGACATGCGAGTTACTTCATTTCTCTCCTCCCTCCCCCTTCGAATACTTCCTGTGGCGTGAAATACGGAGGCGTTTTCTTCGCAAGAATTGAGAAATACCTTCGTGTATCGTGTTTTGTTTCCAGTTGATAGATACATCTTCCTGACAAAGATACAGGAAGAAGAGCTAAATTAAAAGAAATTGAAAACTGTAAATTGTAAATTGTTTTTGTGAATGGTTATTGCGGGTTCAGGTTATTGATCCGACTCGTTAATCACTGATATAAATGTGACAGTATCAATGATGTTGCTGCGTTTAATTGCATGTTTCTGAATGGGAGGAATTTCGCTCAATTGTGAGGTTTTCTTTTCAGGAAAACACTTGGAACTGCGTATTAGCGACTTCTTGAATTTAATGTTATAATGAATATCAGGCGCAACGTAATTTGATTTCATAAAACGTCATTATAATGAGGCATATAAAACGTCCGGTAGGAAGAGGAAAAAGAGTAAAACTTGATCATCTTGTCAGATAATCAAGCTTTGCTGCTTAGCATTTAGTATAAATCACTAATGATGTTGAACTATTTTTCCTCGAATTAAGAATGTCTAAAAACTTACTGATAAACTCCCGTGTTTGTGAATTATGAATTTAATTTGTTTTGTTATTTAATTTAATAAGTTATTATGTTTTAGCATTAAATTTAGCAGAATTTTAAGATAAAATGTTATACGATATTACTCAGAAGCTATGCAATAGGTGGATCTGACAAGAAACTTACGTCAATCTCGCATAAATTTGGCAGTTGTCGTAAAAAAAAAAAAAACTTATTTTTACAAATTGTACCATTTTGTTAATGAGTAATTTATTTTAATAAACTATGAAAGAATTTGTTGACAGTTTTGTGTTAATAAGGGTATCCTTATAAACAGAAATTTAAAACTGTATAAGAAATCTAAGAAAGTTTTATAAAAAAATATCAGATAGTCTATTCGATCATTTCTTGTTTAAATATACTTATTAAAGTATTTTTTTACAATGTAGATGATTAGGTTTTATGAAAGCTCAGGAATTGGTTTCAGGCAAGACATTTGCAAAATTTGGTGTTTAAATTATATCGGATGGTAATACATCGAACATATGGCTGCTCTAGTTCAAAATTGAGGGTATTTAAAAAGTGATTTTGAAAATTCTGTATAGATTAGCGATTCTCAAGCTGTAGGAATAATTCTGGAGGGGGAGAAGGGAAGCGAGAAAAAGAAAAACAATGGAAGAAAAATTTAAAATTGGCTCATTAACAGTGAAAAAAAACAGAATAAGGTATAAAGCACAGATTTATTCCTTAGTTTAAATAATTAGACATTAAAATTGATTTAATTGATTTTTTGCATCAACATTACAGCTTTACTTGACTGTTATTGTCTGTTGTGATGTTAAAAATATAGTGCTATTAAAATATAAGTTATGAATTCATTAATTCGAGGGATGTGCATCTAATTGCCTATTTTTCTCTTCTTCATTATAAATACTGTAGTATACTACTTGATTTTCATCTCAAATACTGAATAATGAAATTAAAAAAATATCTCTTTTTTGATGGGCTAGCTAGAATAAAATGGAATTGTGGAAGTTAAGATTAAAAAAAAATAAGTAAATAATTGCATAAAATAAAAATAAATGCAAAAAGAAAGAAAGAAAGAAAGAAAAGTGACTGAAGAAGAACATCGATATGGCACACATGAAAAAAATAGAATGACCAAAATTGGCTCTCGGCACGTTTATTGATATAGTGTAACATTATTTTGCTATTACTTTGAAAGGTCAAATCACAAGGGAAGGGCATTCGTATAAAGTATTTTATGAATCAAAAGAAATGGACACCTTTAGTTGTTGCCAGCAGTTGAAGCAAACTTAGCCAGCTATTTGTATGCGGATTTGTCTCACACAGGTTAAAGCGGCAGAACATAAGAATTCTTTTGGTGAAAAATGATTATATAGCGAATCTTCCTCCTAGAGATTCGATTTAACCAGAAAAAAAATAAATGGTCATCAAATATTTCATGCTAAGGTACAAGCATGTAATGCTTCTTTTTATTACTTTATTTTTCTAATAACTATATCGCATTAACCAACGAAAAGCAGTTAGTATCTCTTAAATTATATTTCTTCAATAATAATAATAATAAAAACATATTGCGACTTATAATTCAAAATTATACGTTGATTTCATTGATGCTTATGATAAAAGAAATCTGCTGAAATTTGAATGATTTGTAAACACTGAAATTTGGACTGTACATTTTTCTTCTCTACGAAAATATTAGCTATTTGTAGAGAATCCATAATTTTGAATTCAGCGCTTAACAACATTTCGCACCCAAATAGTTCAGGCATTTTTTTTTGTCTGGAATAAGAGTGGTTGAAATTTCTCTATACAAAGTACTTATTTCATGACTAATAGAGTTGACGCACAGATACACAGTGGCGCATTTATAGTTATGTTATTTTTTTCAAAATGTACTTGAAACGAAATTACGAAAGATTCTTGTCATGACAAAAACAGTTCAAAAGGAAGAGAAATGTGACTTACACGTTTAATTCAAGGCTGATATTATTGATTGTTTGCTGTATTTTAGCCTTTCTCTACTAATAGTAAAATATTTATCATATTTTGATTTCTCATTTTAATTGTAGCTATTTAGGAATTTTTTTTCTGAAATTCCCAAAGTGTTCACAACAAGCGTTGTTCGAAAATAAAGCTAAACATATTATGAGAAGAAGACGCTTCAAGTATTCCTTGCATCAGTAGAGAAATAAAACATAGTATTTTCCGGTAATATTTTTTATGAACCAGTTATAGTAGGAATTCGGTTAATTAAGGGTTCGGTTAAAAGCTGTTCACCTGAGCTTTGAACATAATTTCTATCAAAAGGAACCATTTAACAGCCTCCATTAAAATTGTCCTTTTAAACTGGTTAACATACATTATTTCCTGCCGGATTACTGATAAATAGCAGATCATCTACAAATGTTACGCACTTGCTGCAAAATAGTTATAATCCTTTTAAATCAAGGATACATTTCTCCTAGTTAAACCAATAAAAAAATATTGGAAGATAAAAGTTTTCCGGTCATTGACTATTACGAGGTATCTTTATGATCGTAAAAGTAAGTTCCCCAATGCATTTTTTAATTATTCAATACCGACTGTCGACAATAATGAAACCTTTCATGTAATTGAAATCACTCCGTGTGAAAAAATGCGTCCAAGTTCACGGCCCAATACGAAAGCTCTGATGATCTTATGGGAATAACCTACTGCATTTGACTTGCTCTACATTCCCCAAAAACAAGACCATAATTTGCCTGTTTTTAACCTCAGTGCAACCAGTGAGACATTTTTCCGCGAGACAGTTATAATAATGTCGTATTCCGAGACTCCTCTTTAAATGGCGCACCCATGCGTTGATAGTTGGATTGGATGCTATGTCTGCGAGACTATGGGCTCTGTAATTAGCAGGCTAATTGGTTCCATTTTAGAAATACTTACTTTGATTGCAAAAAGTTACTTTGATAAGGGTAAATGAACATGAAAATTATATTAGGCGGAAGGAATTGGGGGTATTTCTGAGAGTTTCCATATCGTTCACTTGATTTTCGTTCAGGCAAAACTTTTCTGTGATGTAAATTGCGTCTCGTTTTAATTCTTAAGGAGGCGATTATGATGAAAACTTTCCCTCACTTAACCTTATGATTGTTATACACGTACTATGACAGGTTCTCTAAACTTTATTTCAAACATCCACAGGACCGTTAATTTTCGATATGAACAGTATCAAATGCTCCCCAAAATCGACTTTAAACGTCTGCAAGCATGTTATATTATGGATTTGAAGTAACTGCCTTTGAAATACATTTTGAAAGAATTTTGCATCAAGTTTTTTCTCAGCTTCGATTATCATTAGGATTAGATTTCAGTCATCTGATGTCAACACCTGAATCGCAAAGCTACGCATTCGTTCGTTTTCGCCAATCGCTTACTCTTCAGTCAGTTACTCATACGTTAACGCGGAGGCTTTGTAATCATATTAAATATGTATATATATATGTATATATACATTTCAATAATTTTTTTTGACTTTTCTATATTTATTGATGATGATTAAACCATAGATATTTCTAAACTCATTATTGAAATTCATAACTCACCTTTCAGTTAACAAAACTAAATAACTATATCCGCTGGTTATCAAAAAATTTTTTCTGAAGACAATGATTTTTGCGAACTTTTAGTTGGCCCGAAAATAAACATTTACAAGAGTATAACACATTAAGATTTTAAAAATGTTCTTTAATGAGAAATAACAAAAAATTCTAAAACGAAGGAAATGATAGAGACATTAAAATTGACTTGATGTTTTAAGAATACACTAAGGTTTTAACTACTGATTAGTACTTTAAATTTCATTCGCACCAGGGTATTTTTAAATTAGAGATTAATCTCAAAATTTTAAATCCAAATGTGTTAAATTGAACATTATGCGTATAAAGTAATGAATTACTTTTATTTAACACCTTTTACATGCTCGTCGTACATTTCTTCCCTTTCATAAGCAGTCAAAAGTCGCTCACACAAAATCGTCTAATAAAATTTTCCCTCAGCGCTATATAGGCTTCACTTCGCCATTTGCATTAGAGCGATAGTGAATCAGAACAAATTTAGAGGAGTGATTCGTATTTTTAATTTCATGCTCACTAGCACATTTTTAAATTGGAGATAAAATCAAAAAATTGGAAATCCGATCAGAAATTACTTTAAAACTAAAGTTAGAGACTCATATATGTTCCATTAAACATTATGCACGCAAAGTAATGAATTCCGTTTATTTAACCCCTTTCACATGTTCGTCTTTCTTCCCTTTCATCAGCAGTCAAAAGTCACTCACACGAAATCGTCTAATAAAATGTTTCACCGAGCGCTACTTAAGCTTCACACTCAGTCATTTGCATTAGAGCAAGCGTGAATCAGAATAAATTTGGAGGAGTGATTTGGAGGTCGAGAATCTGCATTTGCATCCGTTTAAATGGTCGAAAAATTGGTATCCGCGCAAAGATGCATGCCCGCAGTTACATGTTTTTAGGACTCTAGGATGGTTTGCTGCCATTTACAATAGTATGCAATATTATTAGTAGTGTTTTGGAATCGAAAGGTCAAAAGGCTTTCCGAAATTATGCAGATTTTTTTCTTTTTTTGGCGAAGTTCTTTGTCCTCTACGGTGAGGCTTCGGAAAAAGGCTAGAAAATTGAGAAGGAGGAAGTTTTTGTTGCAAGGTAGTCTTTTAATTAAATTCCTCTTGTTGTCCAGCGACAGATGCAAATTTATGTTTTTTATATGTTTTTTATTTAATATTTATTATTATTATTTTTGTAACGTTGTTGTCAATTTATGAGTGATGAAAAATAAATGACTGCGCTGAGTGAGCATTGAATTTGAACCAATTTGCAGGAGATAATAGTATGATTTATTTAAGTTAATATTCAACGTAAGATGGTGGTAATGTGATGGTACCAAATGTGATACCAGCTATTCGTAAAAAAATATTACTTTTACTTATTAATTCGTAAAGTATTTTGTAATTTTACATTTTTACTTATTGGTTGAATGTTTAGTCAATTTCTTGGATACATTAATAATCATGTACCCTTTCTAATCATCTCACTGGTTATGCATGCATAATGTTGCAGTTTACAAAATAAAAACATTTATGAATGGATAAATAAATTAAAAAAAAAAACTTTGCAATTCAGATGCTATACAGTGAATACTGTTAACTTCTGCTTCTCTAAGTAATAAAAATAATTTTTCTTGTAAATACTATTTGTGCTTGCAACTTTAAGCATAAATTTTTCAAGTTGATCAATTCTAGTTATAGCGAAAACCATAATTCAATAAAACACTACATTTGTGTGGTAGGAAAATAACATTTCGTAAATTTCTCAAGAATGTTTCATCATATTCATTATAAAAAGAATTTTTTTTCTTATGAAATAATAATAATATTGCATTAAAAAAATCTTGATAAAACTGAGTGTGTTTCAATTGTCACCAAAAAAATCATTTTTTGCCGTTCTAGTGTAGATTTTTTTAAACTTTGGAACGAATTGCATCTAAACATTTTCATGCAAAAGACATTTCTACAAAATATGCAAGAATCTTTTTCGTGCAAAAATCTTGGTCATTTTTCACTTCTATGGTATTTTAATGTCAGCTACAGAGTATTTATCAATTGCCTCAGTAAACTCAACAGATAAATTATAACGTTTTAATGGGGAGAACTTCGCACTGATCAATGTAATTTCCTAAGAATCAGGAAATTAAGTTTAGTTCGCTCGTCTCTCTTATTTAAACATTCTTAAAAAGAATTAGTTTTAGTTAATGCAAAAAAAAGGGGGGGGGGAGACATTTTTGTGTTATATGGTATCATTATCGAAAAAGCAGTTTAGGGATTTTTTCTTTCACGAACTCGAAAATTGATTTCAGTTTGAGAGAGAAAGCTGGCAAAATAATTTAAATTTCTATGCAGTTTTATCATCATCAAACATTTTTTGATTTAAGAAATAATACCTTAGCAAATTGAGTCAAAATAACAGCTCATTTTGTAGATACCTCTTCATATTTCAGTTTTAAATGATAATCATAATTATCATCATATTTGCAGTTTAAATTGTTTGTCAAACAAAAAAAGTATAACTCTTATTTTGATCGCAACCGCACTCATTCGTTCAGCACCATTAAGTACTGTTCTCTCCACTGTCCCGTAATTTGGCATGGGTGATTTTTAAACACTTTTATCTCATAGTTTAGTAGTCCAGTTATTCTCTGCCCCTCGCCGTTTCATCTCACTTTGCAGTGTCCCTCAAACCATTACTCAAACAATGTTTCGCGATAAGTTTTCCAAACAATTGAGGACTCGCTCACAAGTTAACTGACTAAATCGCTCCAAAGTGACACATTTTAGATCCTATCGGCATTGACTGTCGGATAGCGCTTCAACGTCATTTGCAACGCGGAAGTTAGACTGCGTAGATAAATATTTCTTCACAGCTCTTCACATTAGTCACTATAATAGGGTGGTCAAGCTTTTATTGTTATTTCTTGCC
>JAXGGA010004384.1:45000-89078 GCA_038373865.1 Uloborus plumipes
GCGTTGATGGGGCAGGATTTTGGGCACGAACAGACCTCTCGATGGTGTCCCATAAATGCTCAATGGGATTCATGTCGGGCGATCTAGGTGGCCAAATCATTCGTTGGAATTGTCCAGAATTTTCTTCAAACCAATTGCGAACAGTTGTGGCCCGGTGACATGGCGCATTGTCATCCATAAAAATCCCATCGTTGTTTGGGTACATGAAGTCCATGAATGGCTGCAAGTGATCTCCAAGTAGCTGCACATAAGCATTTCCAGTCAATGTTCGGTCCAGTCGCACTAGAGGACCAAGTCCATGCCATGAAAAAACAGCCCACACCATTACGGAGCCACCACCAGCTTGAACAGTGCCTTGCTGACAGTTTGGGTCCATGGCTTCGTGGGGTCTGCGCCACACTCGAACCCTACCATCGGCTCTTACCAGCTGAAATCGTGACTCATCGGACCAGGCCACGGTTTTCCATTCATCTAGGGACCAACCGATATGCTCACGTGCCCACGAGAGTCGCTGCAAGCGATGTCGTTCTGTCAGTAAAGGCACTCGAGTCGGTCTTCTGCTGGAATAGCCCAAGAAATCCAAATTTCTCCGCACAGTTCTAGCAGACACGTCCATTGTACGTCCCACATTGATTTCTACGGTGATTTGACGCAGTGTTGCTTGTCTGTTAGAATTTACGACTCTTTGCAGACGTCGCCGGTCTCGATCTTTAAGTGCAGGCGGTCGACCACTGCGCTGTCCATGGTGGGATGTTATGCCTGAAATTTCATACTCTCGGCACACTCTTGACACAGTGGATCTGGGAATGTTGAATTCTCTAACGATTTCCGAAATGGCATGACCCATGCGTCTAGCTCCAACTAACATTCCGCGTTCAAAGTCTGTTAATTCACGTCGTGCGGTCATCATCACGTTAAAACCTCCTCACATGAATAACTTGAACAGAAATGAAAGCTCTGTAAAAGCACTGCGCATTTATACCTGTTCTATGCGATGCTACTGCCATCTGAAAATTTGCATATTGCTATCCCATGACTTTTGTCACTTCAGTGTATATATATATATATATGCTGGAAAAATCTAATTTAAAAAGAGAGATTTGCATATCTTTCAAAAGAAAATAAGTTTCAACGTATAAAATGTACCGTATCACCTGTACTACAAAAAAAAAAAATATATAAATAAAATAAAAACGATACACCAATAAATTATGAAACGTTTGTTATTTTTTGCACTAATACATGTTTTTCTGAAAACTATGAGATATTTCTCTTCCCGATAAGAAATTTAGATGCTATCTCTTGTGAAAAAAGATAATTCTTTCCCATGACGTTTTAGCAAGAGATTCGCATTGTAACCCAGTTTCCCAAAGCGTTATTTTTCTCACATTTTAAGTACCGTTCACTGTTACAGAATCCTGATCTATTAACCTAAGTGATTTATTATGTACATAATATGCATTTAAATTCTTAAAATGGATCAAAGCACATTTAAAACGAAAGAGCAACGTAGTTTGAAGATATAATTTTCGTTGACGTCTTTTAAAGTAATATGTGTTTTGAACTCGCTTACCTATACTTGTCTAGAAACTTATTGACAACAGATGTCTGACGTTTGTATACAATTATGATATGTACTAAAAACTAATGATGCACCGATTAATCGGCAGCATCAATTAATCGGCCATAATCGGCAAAATTGGCCGATTAATCCGTGAACAAAAATATTTTCTTATATACACTTTTTAAGGGCACCTTTAACAAAAAAAGTATGGTAAATAAATTTGTTACCAGTAAATTAATGTAATTATCTATAAACACATAAGATATATAGAATGTTGCAACATTTTTCATGTTTCGATATTTTTCTACTTTTGCACAGTGCTTTTATATAACTTTACAATTTTCACACAGAGTAAAAGAATTAAGTGGCGACAAATAATAAACAATGAAAATGTATCATAATGCTCCGAAATTAGCCTTTTCACCACGGCATCCTCCCTATACATATATATTTTTTAATTTTCATGTCTAGTTAACATAATGTTAGTTTATAAGCAATAATACGAAAACTTGCTCAAAGAAATTATTTAGTGAAAATTAAAGAAACAGAGAAAAATAATTATTCACCCAGAAATAAATAAGCAATTATTCTTAAAACTCAAACAGTGAAAAAGTGATATAGAAATTAGTAGCATTAAAATATTATTCATGACCACTAATCGGCTCTGCTGATTAATCGACCAATTACCATCAGCCGATTAATGGGTAATCGGTCAATATGCTTATCGGTGCATCCCTAATCAAAACAAGGCATTTGTAGGCAGATAACTTTAGGACAAGGCAATAGTCCCGTAGTCAGGGAATTAAAAAGCAGTATCATTTTTTGAAATTTAAGTGATAGTATGATTATGAGATACATTGCTGGTTTAATTAAAAGTTCACTTTTTTTCCAAAGGGGCTGGAAAAAATAAAATGAAATATTTTCTACTTTACTATGGAAAGCATTTTTAATAAAACGAATGCGTAAATAATTGAATGAACAAATAAATGAATAAATAACAAATTAATAAATGAATAAAGAAATAAATACACGAGAAAGTATAGTGAGTGAATAAATGAATGAATGAACAAATAAGTGAGTTTAAGAAGAAAAAAAAAGGATTTATTAAATGACGGCATGTAAAAGATTTAATTTATAAATGAATGCGTGAGTGATTTAACAGATAAATGAATAAGTAAATTAAGTGAAATATTTTATTTCTCCCTGTTCACTTTGCTCCGCTTGGAATATAACAATTTGTACTAAACATTAAAAAAAAATGCCTTTAAAAATAATAAGACTGCACTGCTACTAATACTAAAAATGTTAATAACCAAAAATATATCACTTTACTACAACAAATATTAATTTTGAGGAGTCAATACAAAGTGCATCAAATTTTGAAAGCGGCTTGTAATATTGCGGAGATTATATTGGATCTTTGAGTCAACGGTTATTTGACCATATAGAGCACACGATTTAATCCAAATTAAGTTTTAAAAAAAATCACTATCATTGCGTTATGTGAACGATGCGTATTGCACCTAAGAATTCAAAACTAGTTAGTCTCATATGAAAGTGTATCTTCCCACCAAATTTCACACTCGACTGTAAATCCTATGGTCTAGATCACTTCAGTGAGTACTATAGTCGCATATTTAGTCAGCTTTTTTTCTCTCTATCTCTCTCAAGGCGGGAAAATTCTCCTCGACTTTTTTTTTAGAAAAAAAAACAATTCATCTCGGAGGAATACAAATAAAAAAAAAGTGAAGTGTATAAAAATCCTGAAAATGGCTGCTAACTTTTTGCGCCTGGAATGGAGGATGGCTTGCAAGAGAAAATTTGTTGCATTTAGATTTTTAATAAAGGATGTTCAATATTTTATGTTTACAATGAATAAAACAATCAAATGCTGTATTTTTATGACACTAACACCTCTCCCCCATTGTCATTTCTCACGATAAAATTTTTATCGAAAACGCAAAGACAGAAAATACGCTTTTCTAAATTTTTAAGGCATACATCCAATTTTCAATGCGTGAAATATGCTTGCAAAAGTGTTAAAAATATCCTTTCCCTGTAGTTTATTGGCGTAAAGATAAATAATAATAGCAAAGGCGAGTTTGAAATAGATTAAAGTTGTAACAGAGTAGTTATTCCGCTCATTCTTTTTTTGCTGACGCGAAAGATAAGGCATATAATTTGACTACTAGGTTCTTGTTTTGGTGAAACATGTTTTACAATTTGCTTTCAGACATAATTTCGTATAATATAATGCTTTATTTTAACTTTTCGTTTAATGAATGTACATGATTTTTTTTTAAACTTAGCATTTGGTTTAAGATTGTTTTAACGCCGTACATTGCAATGTCTCACTTCGTTTGACATTTATCATCTATGAAAAAATATTTGCACATACATTTTTCTACCCATTAAAATGCTTCGAAAAAGTTGGATGAGTAACATATAGATATAGAAAATATTATTGTCACAGAAAACAAATATATTGATATAGTATTGAACTAATGAAGCGAATATGCAGATATTTGTTCACAACTAAGGTGTACCAACATTTTATCTTTTTTTCGTTGCACTGATCCGTAAATGTTTATGAGATTTTAATTGAAAGCACTCGAAAAGTATGCCGTCTCATTTCCTTATTTTATGCAAGCAGCCCAAAGTTGAAATGAATTACCAAGACCAAAAACAACATGACCCATCATCCACGGCAACCGTAGCCTTTTTCAACGACTTCAGAAATGTCAATCCACCACGCAAGAAAAATATTGACGTAACTCATTTAGAGTTTAAGAAATTAAATGACACATTAAACGTATTGCATCGAGCACTGTCCAAGCTATCATAATCCAATGTTACTTTCAAAGCTATCTTGGCAAATCTCCGCAATATAAACAGAGCCGTAAAACTGGAGGCCGTGTTCCTCTTCGCCTTCATTGTATTGTCGCGGAAGTAATAAAATTCTCCAGCGCTGAGCATTGAACCATCGAGCGCAGCTTCGAATTGGACATCTTTTAAAAAGTGTATATCAAAGCCACGCTGTTTCAAGAAGCACGGGTTAATGCCACCTACTGACGGGAAGGAATATCCAGGATGCACTAGTTGTGGCTCCTCTCCTTTTCTCTTTCCCGCACCTCAGGTTTCCGGGGACAGATTAGTTTTCGAATTTAAGGAAAGAAAGTTTAATTTAACCTCTTATCCTCCTCAGCCAACTTTAAATAGGGAATTAAAATTTTTGGGTTACTTAGCTCTGAACATATAGAAAAGTTCAGAGAAAATGTTAAAACTGTATCTTTTTTTTTTCTTTTTTTAATTCTAATAACAGGTCTGAGGAGAACCTTGCTTTAAAAATTTTGAAAGACCGACTTTAAAAAGGTATGTTATTATTACTTTTTTGGTAATAATTGGCTCTGAGCATATAGAAAAATTCAGAGAAAATGTTAAAATTAATCTTTTTTTAAAAATTCTAATAACAGGTCTGAGGAGGGCCCTACTTTAAAAATTTTAAAAGACCGACTTTTAAAAAAAATGTTAATTTTTTGTGTTAATTGGCTCTGAACCCATAGAAAAGTTCAGAGAAAATGTTAAAAATTTATGTTTTTTTTTAAATGCTAATAACAGGTCTGAGGAGGACCTTACTTTAAAAATTTTAAAAGACCGACTTTAAAAAGGAATATTAATTTTTTGTATTATTTGGCTCTGAACACATGGAAAAGTGCAGAGAAAATATATCTTATTTTTCTTTTTTTATTCTATTAACACGACTGAGGAGTACCTTAGTCTCCTCATATCCAAAAAAGACTTCAAAGGATAAATGATTTTTTTTGCTATTAGCTGGTTCGAAAGACACGGGAAAGTACTGAATTTTTTTTCTATAATTTATCTTATTTTTCATTTTTATTCTTAAAATAGGTCTGATAAAAATCTTATCCTTTTTAGATCCAAGACTAAGTTTGAATATTTTTTCCTCTATTAATAGATTCTAAACTCATGGAAAAGTATAGAAAGCATGTTTAATAAACTATTGTTTTTTTTTTATTTATTTATTTTTTTTTATTTTTATTTTTTTATCTATGTAATAGGTTAAAAAAAACACCTTATCCACCTCAGATCCAAGACCAACTTTGAGAACTTTCTTTCTATAAATTGGTTGTAAACGCATGGGAAATTAGAGAAAAAAAATGTTAAAAGAATTATTTTAATTTTTATCCGTGTCAATATAATAGGTCTGAGTAGGACCTTATCCTCCTTAAATTTAAGACCAACTTTGAACAATGAATATTAATATTTTTGTATTAATTGGTTCGAAGCACATTTAAAAGTACAGTAAAAAATGTTTTAAAAATATTTTAATTTTTACTTTTGAGAAATTTAGTGTCTTTGGGGGGAGGGGGGTCTCTAATAGTGTTCTAAATAAGAAGAATGGTGGTTTAAGCGGAAACTGATAATCTCACATGAAAAAATGCAATATTTAAGAAATTCAGCAGCATGTTAAAAAAATTACCACGATCGAAATAATTAAAATAGGAACAGCTGTCGGTGCTCATGCGTGTAATTTCCTTTGTTTTCCCTCAAAATATGATATTTTCATTTGAAAGTAAATTAACTATAACTGAAAATATGTTAATGCAACACCCCTTTTTCAGAACTATAATCTACTAACAGGAACACTATCTAATACTGTGCTGCATTGGCAGATTTTATTTAGTTGTCTAGGATCTTTTACAGGAGACGACGGGTCTGAGAAGAATAAGCTATAAGGTAGAACATTGAGGTCTGCGATGTTATCAATAGGGTAAAAAATATTTTAAAACTTTTTCCTCGAATATTAAGATTCTAGTTCTCAAAAGCCTCTTTTGAATATTTGTAATAATGATGGATTAAAGTTAAAAAGTATATTTTATGATCAGATCGAGTAATATGTAAATGTACTCTATTCAGAGATCAAAATCAATTTTCTCTCCATTTTCCATGTTTCTAAATTTTTATTCAACACAACAAGCGTAAAAACACGCTTGTTTTTTTTTTTTTGACTTTTAAGGCATGAAATAGGTTAGCAGAGGCGTTAAAAATATATTTCTGACTGTATTATATAAATATTTTTAAAATTTTGAATAAATGTTATTAAAGACGTTGGCAGAAAAAAAAACATGTCGTAACTTCTAAAGATTAAATTATTAAACGACTAAAAAAAGTCTTTCAATTTTGAATGTATTTGGATGGAAATTTAGCTATTATTTTTACTTGGTTACTGCCTGACCTGTATTATATGACCTGGAATAATACATTGGGAGTATAATCTGTACGTTTTCCAACATTAATTTTAAAAGAAAAATGTATTCTAACTTCCACCTTCAACTTACATATTTTGGTGTCCAAAATAAGTATATTGATAGTAATAATGCTATTAAGTTTTATGAAAGAATCGTTAAGTTAAGTTTAACAATTAAGTTTCAGCGCCAGTTTGGCAATTTTGAATATATGTCATCATAATATCAATTACAAATTGCAGAATTGCAACCAACAAAATTTGACGAAACGCATTAAGCTATATTATCAGTACAGATATTACTCAGCTTTTAATACATTATAAATTTCATAGTAAAATTTTACTTTGTTCCAGCCCTGTTTAAATTCATGGAACTAAACATATCTATATAGTTTTATGATGTATTTACTTTATTTTTATCTTTTTTTAACAACTTTTTTTTTTTTTTAAGATAAGCCATCGCTTTCCTAAAAATAATTTAGAAAAAAGTTTCAAAACTATTCCCATAACTGAATTCCTCTCTTAGTCTACATTAAAAACTGCGCAATGCGTACAGTACTACAATTTAGCGAATTTCATTTCAACTCAAATTTTGAAATTACGATGAAAACTTCCTGCTTCTTTTCTAAAGTGTGACTGCTTTTGTACGTAAAATCGAGTAATGCAATCTGTTAACATAAAAAGGGAGTTTAAATAGCTTATATTTTTTATATGTAGGTTTCTTATTGAATTTTATTAGAATTGGTGTGGAAATGGGGAAACTGCTTTTACTGTTGTGTGCGTGCTTAAATTAATCTCTTCTGACAATAAGAGGTGGATTTTGGACTTGAAATTCGTACTCTCTGATATAAGCCGCCAGTGATTGCCCGTATTTGTTATTTCTTTTAACTTTTGTATTAAAATAAGAAAGAAAGAAAGAAAGAAAGAGAGAGGGAGGTAAAGAGTGAGATAACCTTAGCACAGTGTAATGTCGAGTGACTTTCAATTCCGCAATTTAATTCAACCTTTGGTTCCTCAAAAAAAAAAAAAAAAAAAAAAAAAGAAAAAAAAAACATACGAGTACATCAGGGCATAACAAAAAATCGAAATTCGGAAAGCTAATCTATTTTGGGTGCAAAAGTTCTGTATCTGAGCCAGACTAGCTTAAGTCCAAAAGTGGTAATTTTCACTTAATTAATCTATTATATGTAGAATCTTATCCGACACACATGGGAACGGTCTTCTATAAAAGAAATTCCTTCATAATTATTTAGCAGCGTTAAAAGAACGCGATTTCCATCTTTTCTATGAATCAAACGTTTTCGTGCTCAACTGAAAATTTAAAAAAAAATGGATTTACGTTAGTCTGGCTCTGAGGTACAGAGTTGTCGTTTGAATTTATTATCACACATGTAAAATTCTTTCAACCTCTGTCTCTTTTGGGGATCTAATGCACTTAAATATTAGCCAAAAATCGGCACTTAAGTGAATTTCGAAAAATAAATAAATAGCGTGAAACTCTGCTTTTACGTCCTCCGAATTTACGTTGTTGCAAAATTACGTTTTTTTCAGCAGGTTTTTTGTACACTAAAAATAAATGTTGTTTCTACAGTATAATACAGCTCATTTTTCGTAACAAACTATAAAAAACTACTAATTTTACAGTAATAAACTAAAATTGCCAATTTTACACTAGTAAATTTCAAAATTTTTGCTTTACAGTAATAGACTGTAAAACTGCTAATTTTACAGCTTACTACTGGGTATTTTACAGTTTTAAACTGGAACCTCTGCTGCCAGTATTATACTGTTGCTTTTACAGTATAATACACCTAGTTTGCAGTAACAAACTGTAAAATTGCGATAATAAACTAAAATTGCTGCTTTACAGTAATAAACTGAAAATGCTAATTTTACAGTTTATTACTGTGCATTTTACAGTTTTGAACTGGAACCTCTGCTGCCAGTATTATACTGTAAAAACAACAATTTATTTTTTGCAGTGTATATATTTCCCGTATTTTACGTTTTCCCGTATTTAACGTGTTTTTAACTCAGTCCCTCAAGAAATGTAATATTGGGGTTTCACGGTAACTAGTTAGAAATCGATTTTGCAAGTTAAGGTTAGATTAGAGGCTGAGAGTGGAAGGGCTATTGAAAAATAGACATGCACTAAGATTCAACCTTCCGCAGCTCTTTTGCCTATTTTACCAGAAATTGAAATTCTAACAGCATTGAAAAAATGAGCAGCAATTGGATGTGACAGAGCAAATGTCAATACTAAGCCATTCTGTCAAACTTTATAAATAGTAAAAATTTGTTTACACTTTTATTATATTTGCAATAACATGGCTTTTTAACATGTTTTATCACACCAGAAGATATGACTGATAAATAAAATGTAAACTATTATACATATCGGTACACTTTCCCCACCAAAACCTAAAATAAATAAGTAATGACAAATAAAGTGGAAAAAAGTCGTTTTTATAAATAATACAAAATATATTACTAACTATGAATTTTAATTTATATTGGAAGCCCTTGGAGCACCTTAATATATAAATGGATTTCGATGAAAAAAGTGCGTATACTAATGCATCTAAAAGACCACTTTCTCACGACAATCAGAAGATATGAATAGATTTTAATGTATGTAAAGTATACCAAAAATACCTTTCCACCTCTCGTCAAAATCAAATTCGAAAAGAAAAGAAACTCGAGGAATTTCATAGTGCAAAAGTAATGGGAAGTAAAAACTAATGACAGAAGGAAATGGATGATTGACCTTAAGACACATTTACCTTGCTGCTTACGACGTAAATATTTTGTCTAACAGCAGCTCTTGAATACCAAATTATTGAATTTATACTTACTGCGAAGTAAATATTTTCATCAATGGCTCTCTTTAGATGTTGAATCATATTAATTTGCTCTCGTTATGAAGTAAATATTTTCGTTAACAGCGGCCCTTAGGTACTGAACTATTTTAAACTCGCTTGATACAAAATAACTATTTTCGCTCGCGGATGGCTCTGATATTACGCTATTGAACTTATAAGAAGTAAACATCGGATAATAGATATTGAGTTCTTACGTTTAAGAGACAGAAAATAAAATAAATTTCTTCATACACTTCCGTTCCCCATAATATTAAAATTTTAATATCAGGGTTAAGCGTTTTTAGGGGCTGTCCACAAATGACGTTATTCGTGGAGGGAGAAAGGGGATCGGGAAATTGTGACAATTTGGGACCTTGGGGAGGGACGGGACATCACGCTCTTTTTTTTTTTTTTTAAACAATTTGTGCACAAAAAGTAGCGCAACATGTGGCAGTATGGAGAGAAGGCGCAAAAATTTTGAAAGAAAGTAACATCTTTTATAACAGCCCCAAATCATTGCATAAAATAAGTCTGACACATTCAAAAGCAAATTAGTATTATTTTATTATTTATTTATTGATATCATTTATTTATTATTTTTCATTTATTTATTATTTTTCATTTATTTAGTATTCTTCATTTATTTATTATTTTCATTTATTTTTAGGTATTTTTATTTATTTATTCAGTTTCTTTTATTTACAAGAACAGAATAATTTCTAAGATACACTAAAATGGAACCAATCAGGAATTTTATATTTTATTTTAGTTTAAAGGAAATGCATATTTTATCTTCTTATTAAAATGATCATAAAACGTTTCCTCTGTTATTTATTTACGTACTGAAAAATGAAAAATAGCCTAATGTTTGAGAATTTATAATATTTTAAATTATTAGCTAGTATTTTATCGCAAAATATCTCATTTCGAATTACTTCCAATCTCAAATGATTTTACTGAAAATTATTTTACGGACGTTTGAAATTCTAAGTATAAATTAAAAACCTCTACTAAAATTTAACTCTCATTCCGTTTCATGCAATAGTTTTTTATTATTCTTTTTAGAGAAAACCAATTTTACTTCGCAATTATTAACCAACATATTTTTGCCATAAGAAAACATACAAAATTCAAATTTATTGAAAAAACATTGATAGGGGAAGGGTGGGCATAGTGGCCACTGCGGGCAAAGTGGACACATGAAGTTTTCCTCCCTATATAGTGCTGCAGTCAAGAGGCAATAGACTCAACTACTCGCCCGGCAGTCGTTGTTGTTGTGTTATGGTTTGGTGCCGCTCAGACGCAAACTCACGGAGATATCGCAAACTTTTCATTTTTTCGACCTTCTGATGTTAGGTAAGTGCATCACATGTTTCGCTTTAGTTTATTGTAGGACTAGGTGAAGTAAATTTTACATCAATGGTGGAAAACACCATGTTTCTAGCTTTGAATTCATATGTCTCAACACTAGATACAACAACGGGTTGTACGTGAAATATTGTTCTTTTGAAAATAGCGCGCTAGAGGGTAAAGTGGCCACAGCCGAAGGCAACGTCAGCGACGTCGATTGTTTTTTCTGTGGTGATTGTTACTCGAAATCTAAGGACAACGAAGGCTAGATTAGATATTCTGAGTGCCTCAAATGGGCTTACGAAGCCTGCACAGGAGCCGAAGAGGAGGACGATGAGTTTATTCGTGATTTATGTAAATACCAGTTATTTCATAACTTCACATACTTTTAGTAATGCCTATTTTTGTTTAAAACCCTAATACAATTGTTCTGAGTTCTGAAACTAAATGCGTTTCATTTTTTCCATACTATCTAAATATATTTTTGGGCAGTGGCCACTTTGCCCTACCTAGGCAAAGTGGCCACTTTGACAGCTTTTGGTAAAGTAAAAATTTTGTACAAATAAAGTTTAAAAATCTAGTTGTTTATATTTTTAATCAGGCCTAAGTAACCATACTAAATGTTGAAGGGATTTATAAAATGTTTCAATAAAGTTTAGGTGTGGAAAAAATAGATGTTCCTTAGGGTGGCCGCTATGCCCACCCTTCCCCTACTTAAGTATCAAAATACTAATTAATACATAATCGAATAGAAATGAAACAAATAAAATTAAGAAAAAAAATATAGGAGCAAAAATGCACAACATCAAATATTCTTTAAAGTGTTTTTTAAATTCGACCAAAATATGGATCAATAACTTTTTTCTGATGACTACACATGACTGAAACGCTAAATATTTGTCTACTTTTAACCTAATTTTTAGCTCCAGCTGTGTGGAATGTGAGACACTAAGGTTATTATGTATGTTACCCACTTTGAGGCTTGTTTGACTTTGGTAAATATTATTTGTTGAAACAATAGTAACCCTTTATAGTGCTAATTTAGAATTTTTGAGATTAATCAGCAACAGTCCGTACTTTATGTGAGGAAAAAAGAATTATAAATAACTTCGTTACTCAGCATTAATTATTTCCAACTTGTAAAACCAGTTAGAGGTTTATACATGCAATTTTAAATTAGGATGTTTTTATATATATATTTTTTTTTTAAATCTTTTTTTCTTTTTTTTGAAATCTTCAATGTTACTAGAGCCCGGGTTTAACTTAAAAAAGTCTCCCAAAATGGCATGAAAACTATGAAAAATGTTCTTAAAATCGGCAAAAAAAAGCCCCTGGATCATGAAAGAATGCTCGCGAAATAAATTGATTTTTTTTTTCAAAAAAAAAAAATGCGCTTCGTAAAATTACGATTATATTAAAATCTACAGAAAGAAGTAAATGCAAAAAAAAAAAAACACTTTATAAAAGTGCATATAAATCAAAATTTAATATTTTCGTGAAATAAATGTTAAACTTAAAAATAAATAAAAACAGAAAAAGAAAGAAAAAATTATATTGATATATGACACATAGTGGTTGAAATACATGATCAGAAAGAGTATACCGATATTCGGTACTAAAAATTTCTCAAAAAAGGATACAAAAACACACTTGTTTGCCATATTTCATATTTTTAAGCAAAAAAATATTAATTATGAAATTTTATTGTAAACTATGAAATAACAAAATTTCTAATGAAAAGTCAATACTAGTAATTAGAGCTATGCAGTAATTGACTGGTCCCTAAGCATCTAACTCATTTTAGTAGTAAAATTTCCTATGGCTGAAAATACTCTTTCTGAATTCCCGTTTAGTCATGGTAATGTTAATAATGTGTGATACACCTCCTCTGATTGCGTCAAAGACCCTCATTTTCAAATAGCGCGGTCTCTTGAACGCTGGACCTTTTTTATTTATTTATTTTATTATTTTGTATTGCATGTGGTATTTTTTAATTTGCAGCTAGTAGTAATTTCGTTTTTAGTAGCTAGATAAATGATGAAATGCTGCTTCTTTGTATTGTATTTTTTAAATGTTAATTAATTTTATGGATTAATTTATTTAGTTATTTAAGGGCAATTCCACGAAAGTAGACGTATCGGTTTTTAACAAAACAACTTACAAGGACTAGAAATGCGTAAAATCCTTGCTTTATTTCACGAACTTTATGTAGAGGATGGTTTCTACTCTTCTATAATGCAGTTAAATTTTGAAGATTTCCGGAAAAAGTATTAAAATAATATTAATTTCTGCTTAACCGGACGTATCTCCTATGATACGTCCGTTACATACGTATCTTACGAGACATATCTTACGTATCTCGCAAAATACGTCCGTTACTGAGCCAAAACACTATATAAATAGCGTTTCAAAAAATATTCAAACTTTAATCGCATTTTATAGAACTAGAGTCCGTGTTCTTCATTAAATTTATGTAATGAAACACGGATCTAACATACTTGGAGTCTTTTCAGGCTGTTATGTGTAGAAACTGATGATTTTTGTTAAAATGAAATTGCCCTTAAGTTAGTAAGTTATTCCTTTTTTTTTTACTGATTTATTTAGCTATGAATTTATACATTTTTTTTGCTTATTTATTTTTATTTCTTAATTTACTATTCATTCTATTTGACTAAATATTAAATGCATGTATCATGGGGCCTTCCGACTATTTAAGATGCTGAAAATTCCGAGTTTCTAGTAAACAAAATCTGATGTCAAATTATGAGCTTTACACATCAATGCGTTGCTATTAGAGAACCGAAAATGCAGTCCATTCTATATTTCGCGAAAGATAGAATGAAGGTCTGCGTAATTTTTTAATGCGTCATGAAATAAATTTTGAAATTCAATCCACCTGAATCCTTACTGACCCTTTTCTTCCTAAGACTGTAAAACTAAAAGTTATTGTTTAAAAAGAAAATTCACTAGTCATTACTGTCACAAAAAGTCATATCATTTATATTTTAACGAGTTCCTAAAAGACTGCTTTGTACAGAAGGTGAGGTTATATGAGAATAAAATATAATTTTCATTAGATTTGCTAACATAATTGTGTCTCTTTCCTCCCCTTCTTTTCTGAAAAAAGCTTGAATAACTTATTGCTTGATGATAGACATAAAATTATAAAACACAAAATAAAACAACGAATTATTGCTTCAAAAGATTTTATCTTTGATGATTTCGCATTAAAGACGTTATGAAATGACGTTGTACTGAAAGTTTTCTGCAGCTGATTTTCCAAATACGCCTCCCAAATTAAATGTCATAAAAGATTTGTTCCCCAAGGAAGAAAAAAAAAAGCTCCCAGTTTTAAGCTGCTTTCTGATCCGTTAAGGCAGCTACCGTCGTCTAGACGTGTATCTTGCTGAAGGATAGAAAACTAAATACTTTTCTCTGTAGCAGGAAAAGCGGAGACTTAGCATTGTGGAGACGACTTTGTGTTCTAAACTACTCATTAAAAAGGTTAAGGAACATTTGCGTGTTCTACAAATTCCAAATCTATAACTTTTGTTGTGTCATTTCTAATCAATAAGATGGTTAGAAGTTTGAAAAGGTTAAATAACATACTTACGCCGCAGATATTTGAAATTCATAATCAACATTTCTACAACCAATTAAAAGTTCAAATTTTTAATAAAAGCTTTTGAACTAAAAACTATAAATCAAATTGAGCAAAAAATCTTAATTAGCCATTACAATTGCCCCTCTGATTCTGTTGAATCACAGAGAAACTCTTAGACACTGTTATTCATTTTTTGTTGAGCATTTAAAAATTATTAAATGCAGGCTATTTAGCTGCAATATACACCAAAAATTAAAGGGACGGAGACTCGACAAAACTTGACTAAAATCAGGTTTCATTTCTCTTATCAAACGAGTGAAAATGAATGTAATTTTCTAAGAAAACACCAACTTCTTGTTAGCACAAATTCAGAAAAAATGCTCCTTATAAACATCTTGTCAAACTTCGAAAATATTAATTGAACGCTGTAAATTATTTTCGAGTAATCCAGGATGCGCCTGTTACTCTACATGAATTATGCATATACATTAGGTCAGTGTAAATCGGAAGTCACATTTTTTTTTTCATCCGTAAGTGCTGTAGTTCCAACTCAAAGACTTTAAAGACTTATGAAAATTACCAAAATACCTTTCGGAATTTAAGATTGGCAAGCAAACATTAATTATGGCAAAAATGCAGCAGAACGTAAAATATTTTTTCCACTTAAAATGCAAAAAGAATGATACGTTTTTATGTAAAGCTTAAAGCATTTAAAACAGATTAAGGAACACATCTGAAACTTCGATTCCAGTAATTGAATACTAATTCTGGTAAAAAAAAAATTCTCTTAATATCCTGCTTACTAAGGTTGAAAGCACGCCCTCTGAATAACAAGCATTCGGAAATATATTTCATTTACTGTAAGGCTTTTTTTTTATTTCCTTTCTTTTTTTTTTTCGCTGTGAAAATATTTCCATCACATAAGCAAAATATACTCAAAACATTCAAAAAAAAAAAAACTACCCTTATCATCCAATGAGTACTTCGATGACATAATGTTCCAGTTTCTTTACCTGTGCACATACAACAAGCCTTTTTGAAAGTTATATCCCTTTAATAAAGCGGAGTTTTTAATCACCCTTTCATTGCGGTCAGAAGTATTTCAATATAAAATCTACTTTGAATAATTTTGTAATTTTTGCGCTCATCATATTTGACCAGAAGAAATATTTGACTAGCGAAAAAATTGTATTTTTTTTTCGCTAGACAAATATTTTGCTCGGCCGCTTAAATCAAAGTTAGTGTTCATGTAATAAAATCTCTCGATTCGAGCGTTTGAAATATAAGTAGAAAGTTACTTTAAGTAATATAATTACGTTTTGAATATTTACTCGTTTATAAAAGCTGAAAGTGCGAAATACATTTTACACAATTTACATGTTTTACATGTTTACACAATTTAATATTGAAAAGAGGAAATAGTAGTTGCGGAATATTTTGAAATAGTGAAAGTAACGTGCCTCTCCAACGAGAATAAATTTGAAATTTGTTTTGTAAATTACAGTATACAGAGAAAGAACAATGTATTTTATAAAACTTGTACTGAAAAAAAATATTTTAATTTTTTTTAGAAAATTGGTAAATATTAATAAAGAGTGGATTTTTTATATGGAGCAAAGTGAAAAATAAAATATTTCTCTGATGATTTTTTATTTAAATAGAAAAAAAATATTTTTCATAATATAAATGAATAACTCAACGAATAAATGAATAAGTTTTGAAACATAAACAAACAAATAAATGAAAAAAAAAATACATTGAGAAAAATTGAGTAAATAAAATAGTGATCGAACAAGAAAGTAATCGAATGAAAGAATAAACAAGTAACTTACTAAATGAAAGAATAAACAAGTAATTTAAAGAATGAAAGAATGCAAACAGCTGTAGTCATGATTAAATTCGCTTGAGGTTGGATAAATGAATGAATAAGTAAACGAAATGAGCTATTTCATTTTGCTCCGCTTGCGCTGGACAAATTGTATTAAACATTTAAAGTCAACACACGTTTAGCATTAACTGGATAAGTACTGCATTATACGTCAGTAGTTCTCAATGAATACTTAAAATGTTAATTACAGGAACGTTATAATTTTTTTAACAACAGAAATTACTTTTCATTTCATAAACCACAAAATAGTAGATGAATGTAAGGCAAAGTGAAATAGTTAAGATAACATGCCTGTTTTAAAATTGGAAATTCGTTCTGAAAATTAGTGTACATAAAAAAGGAGTAGGATGAGTTCTGGTAACTGCGTCCACGGGGTAAGTGCGTCCACTGGGAATTATATGAACACTGTCCTGAAATGGCTTCTGCAACACATCGACTATGTTAGATAACTGTCTAATGATAATTTCAATAGGTAGAATTCAGGCCTGGATTCAATACTGCCGTGGGCAGGTAAACGGCAGTATCTGCAAAAATGAGTTTTCGAGATATTTGAAGAAACGCGTTTTTGATTTCCCACAAAGATCAATAAAACATTGAACTTCGAACATAAGCGATACTATATGTTTATACCGATATATTTTTTGTGTAATCGATTGAATTTTGATTTTGCAAGCGCAAAGAGAGGTAAAGCAGATACTGCCCTTTACCTGCCCTTTTCACTCTAATTGTCATGCGGAATTGACTGGCAGTCGGCAGTAACTGCAGATTATGCTACTAAATGTCCAGTATTTACATATTCGACAACATGCGAAGTAGATATGTTATTACGAAATATATTATTGCATTGTGAATGATATGTTTTATTTAAAAATATACATAAATACCGTGTTCCTTGATATAGATTTAATATAAACGAACGCGAAATATAATTAAAAAGTATAATGAAACTGTATTGTATTATGCAAAATATGAAGCAAAACTCGATGATTCTTCAGCCATTTTTACTTTCTTTTACTTAGTGAAGGAAGTATTGTGATCTCGAAGAAAATTTCACTCAAATTTCGGTCTATATTTTAATTTTGCTCGCCCCCGAATGAATGTTGAGTAGTTTTTTCGACCTATCAGCACGTGCATACGTACCTACTAACATATAAACAGCCGAAATATCCTTTTCGACCATGCCCCAGTTAATTACGATGAGTTTTCTCGTAACGTCTGTATGTACGTATGTATGTACGTACGTATGTTTCTATGTATGTGCGTATGTATGTATGTCGCATAACTCAAAAACTATATGCCGTAGAAGCTTCTAGTTTGGTATGTAGGCTCTGAGGGTGGTCTAGTTGTACACCTCCCCTTGTGGTTGCATTCGAATGTTCCCAAGGGGGTCTTTTACCCCTTTGTGGGCTAAATCAATGTTAATTTCAATGCAAATTAAGTAATATGATTTGGTACAACCACTTGGTGATATATCGCCAAACTTTTGGTAGCCAAGTGTTTGCCGCCAAGTTGGCGACAAATTTGGTGAAAAAATGATTTTTTTAAAAAATTTGGATTCAATTTGGCGCTATTGGGCATATTTTGTGAAGAAATCACTTAATAATGTTAAAATTGGCGATATTTAGAAAATAAATCATTGAAAACATTATTTTGCATTGATTCGGGACAAACTGGGGGTGTAAATGTTTGAATTGTTATCTTGCTCACTCTAATGTACTATTTTAACACTTGAGTTATTTATTATGGAACTTAAACGTAAAAGGAAGTAGTGTGGCGTTCACATCAGATGTTTTAAAATTACTACAAATCAGTTAATGCTTTGTAATTTGCATCACAACAAGAAATCACTTTGAGAAAAAGAGCGCTTGAAATGCTTGTTGTGCTGACGATTTTTTTTATAGCACTATTAAAACAGCTAGGGATTAAACTACAAAAACTATCGTCTGTTAGTATGAAAGCAACTGTAATTAAAAGAAAACAAAACAATGTAAATAAAATCATTTCATTGCTGCATTTTTGTTTGTCGTCTGCCAAGTTTGGCTTGTGTATCTTTGAAATCGTGAAAAATATTGTCTGCTAGTGGAGAGAAACTTTATTTGAAAGAAAAAAACCTGGTATGGACCCCACACTACTTCCTTTTACGTGTAAATTAATTTCTTAGTAGATGCCTTAAGTGTTTAAATAGTGCTTGGAATAAGCAAGATAACAATTCAAACATTTACGCCCCTAATGTACCACGAATAATGCAAAAAATGATTTACAACGATTCATTTTCAAAATATCGTCGATTTTAGCATCATTCAGTGGATTTATCGCAAAATACCGCCAAAAGCGCTAAATCGAGCCCAAACTCATAAAATAATTTTTTTCGCCAAATTTGTCGCCAATTTGGCGACATGTTACCAAGTTGGCGACAAGCACTTGGCGACCAAAAGCTTGGCGATATATCGCCAAGTGGAAATGCCAATTTGTCTCACTCAAGTCTGCATTGATATTAACACTGATTCACCCCAAAAATGAATAAAACACCCCCTTGGGAACATTCAAGTGCAACCAATGACCTCCCGTGACCTCCCATTAGGACACCCCTACTTTCGCTCAGTTTAGGTACAAAGGAAAACGGTTTTTGCGGCTTGATGCAAGTTTTGCACAGCGATTCATATTATGTTCATCCTGCAGACATGCAGATACTGCCGTTTACCTGCCCATCGTAACGAAAAATGCAGTTACTGCTAATTACCACTGGTTAAAAAGCAGTTTTTTTTCATCGGAAACCAAAAAAAGATGCTTGCACCATAAAACTAATGTAACATAGATTTCAAAAATGCAAAAAAATGAAAATCGAAAATTTTGCAGTTACTGCCCTTTACCTGCCCACGGCAGAATAGACGAAACACAATCAGAGACAACTTAAATGTCTTCAAAAAAACTCTAAAGTAAAGATTGAGAAGGTTTTGTTTCAGTTTCTCTTGTAGTCATACCAAGCAATGAGTAATAGCTACTAATAACATACATGGGGTATTTTGATCAAATACTCTAACTAAAATTTTTTTATATGACGGTACGCACTTTCCCTTTCTTTAAAGTAAGGTGGGGGTAAGTGCGTACCATTATGATGGGGCAAGTGCGTACCACTATCATGAGGCATATGCGTACTATGGTGATGAGGCAAGTGTGTACCATTACGTGGAAAATCCGACTCTCGTAATTCACCTTTAATTTTGCTTATAACTCTTTTATAAGCTGATTATAAATCCGACGTCATTTCCATCAAGTATTTATATTGACATTGAATGCGGCATAAGATTTTAATTTTATTCATTACCTCTGAAATATATTGGCTTTTAGATATCAGTTGATAAATTTTTCGTTGAAAATAGCGATCATAAGCTATACTTAATTTGAACCAGAATGAGAAATAAAGCAATGAAATTAAGTAAAACACTAAATAAGGAACCAACTGATTCAAAAAACGAAGGTGGAGTAATGAATAAATTATATTTAAGAAAATTAAGAACACCTTGTGAAAAACTATTTCAATGTACAAGAAAAAAAAGTACAAGTATCATATCATGATCAATTTATTTTATTTTATTTTATTTTTTTTTTTTTGCTCTTTATTTTGTTTTTTTTCTTACTGCTGCTGATTCTAATAAGAAAAATATTTTAAAACCGTATTTTTCCGAAAAAAAAAACGAATTGTTCACTCAGGTCACCTAGCGATCTACTATAGAAATAGAATTAAAGAAAATCACAGGGGTAAGCAATTACAACAACGTTATTGGACGCACATGTCTCATCTTACATTTAAGAAGGGGTAAGTGCGAACCCTAGCTTAAACACAGACTGATTAATGTATTAAACTAAAATAAACTATGCAGACTATAAGTGATTATTACTAAATAAAAACAACTTACATTTGCTCACTTGGTCTTATTAAAAGGACAGAGAAAGAATCACATACACAACACTCTCAATCTTCAAATCACAGTTATTCGCAAGACACGTGGGATATCACTGATTGCGTTTCATCCATACAAGCAAGTGCTGATCTCTAGTATTAGGAATTATCCCGAGGCAACTACCTAACATATTTAATATGTGCCAGAAGTTTTTTCCTGTTCATAGTCACATAATTTAAGGTGGACGCACTTACCCCGCTAGATAGGGAAAGTGCGTACCTTAGAATAGGCGTCATAAACCAGGTCACAAAACCTATGCTTATGGTTTATTTGACATATTATATGCTTGAAAATCTTAGTAAAGGATCTGGAAAGAAAACTAAAAAAAAAATTGCGAGTGTACAAGATTTTTCGACAGAGCAGCATCCTTGAGAACATGAACTTTGAAAAGAAGGGTACACACTTACCAGAACTCACCCTAATGTATTCTGTAATACAACTATCGTTGAAATATTATTTTTCATTTTTGGCAGTTATTTTGCTCCTTAAAAAAAGGTGAACATTTTTCATTTCAAAAAACCATGGGGCAAAGTAATGAAACATTTTCTATTTGATGAGTTGCATTAATTTTCATCAAAAGGATGTGTAAATAAACGAAAAAAGCAGTTATTAATGAAAAACTAAACGAATAAATAAATAAAAAAATAAATGAATTAATAATTATATGAGGAAAAAAATGAGTGAATAAAATAGAGAACGAATAACAAAATGAATGAATGAATAAATAAGTGAATAAATAAGGGAAATAATGTGAATAAATTAAAAAGTGAAGAAACACTTACGTGATTTAGTAAATGAATACGTAAGCAAACAAAATGAATATTTCACTTTGCACCATCCACTTTAACCCTGCTGCTGTGTTCGTCCCGAACATACGTATACTGTGTTCGGGTCCAAATGGACCCAACATATGTAATTTATTCCCTAACACCGCTTTTTTTTATATTTTTTCGAGTTTAATTGTTATATTTGATTTTATTAGAAACTTCCAAACATAAATCACTCCATTTTTGTAGTTTATTTTACATATTTAATCTGAGAAAACACATAAATAAAATTTAAATATTATAGCAATTCCAGTTTTTGTACTAAAGAAAACTAACAAAATTATGTAAGCTGTCACTTTTAGAAATTTACTAGAAATTTTTAAGCTTAAAAAGAAGTGTTAAAAATGGAAATACGAACAGTACAACATTTGTATGAGATGTACAGATTTATGTACAGAATCATATGCGCGGGGGAAGCGGCGGAGAGAGGGGGTAAAAAGGAATTCCCCTCAGATAGGCATAATTGCAGAGTTTGCAGTTCTATGAAAGTTAACCTTGAAACATTTTCACTGGTACTGATTTCAATTCATAGAAAGGAAGAAATGGTATTCAGAAAGAAAAAAAAAGAAGAAAAAAATGAATGAAAGAAAAACAGAAGATAACCATTAAAAAATATTTAAAAAACGTACAAAAACAATGAACAAATGTTTTATTTATTGTTTCATAAATTATGCATAAAATAAACAAGCATAAAATGATTTTGTTTCTCTGATACATGCTTTTTAATCATATGGGTCCAAAAGGACCCGAACACAGTATTAGTAAACTTTTTTTTGACAAGTAGGGTTACACTTCAATCAAAACAAAAAAAAAATATGTGTGTAATATAACATGAAAATGAACACATTCATGAAGTTACAACGTTATACCAACGTTACTCGAAAATTTATAAGCAAATGAAATCTGTTTTGGGTCGAAAAGGACCCGAACACAGTAGCAGGGTTAATCCCGCGCGCACTTGACAAATTACATTAAATGTTTAAAATTTAAAAAAATGGCAAATATAAACTAAATAAGGACTGCAGTGGACATCGGTAGGTCTCAATTAGTAGTTAAAAAGATAATTATAAAAAGTTTATCATTTTATAATAGAAAGAAATAATTTTGAGAAACCACGCATATTACAATAAAAGTCTCAAATTTTGACAATTACTTGTATAATTTTTATCGTTTATATTTAGAGCTACTTGTTTTTTGACAAGAATCAAGTGTGTGTCTAGGAACTTAGTTAAAAATTGCTAAACAGTTAGCACTGCAAACTGTGAAAACATTTTACCATTTGACTTTGTCCCGCTATTTCACTTTGCAGCACTTTCAACTACAATATAAGTATTAAATTTTGAAAATTGCCAGTATTACCATATTTATTTTATCCTCTGAGATAACTTTTCCGCACTGGAATAGGCTACATGTGCTACTGCTAAGTAGTTAAAATATTACCAGATAAGTGCCGATAAAAATAGTAAATATTTCACTTTTTACTTCACCCGGTATTCCACTTTGCCCCACATTCCCTTATTTAAGTTTGATAATACACTGAAAGTTGATTTTTCTCTTTGATTGAAAACTGTTACCTCATACATTGAAAATTGAATAACATCACTGAAAGTATGAAGCGAGATTAGAACATTTAGCTTTATTATTATTATTATTATTATTATTAATTTTTAATATTATTATTATTATTAATTTTTATTATTATTATTATTTATTATTATTATTATTACTATTGTATTATTATTATTATTATTATTATTATTATTATTATTATTATTATTTATTATTATTATTATTATTAACTATTTTTTTTATTATTATTATTATTATTATTATTATTATTATTATTATTTAAAATTCACTGATACAAAGATTTTGGGACGAATAAACAAAAATAAATATTAAATGAAATTTGAAATAATTTGATGCACATTATTAACGCTCAGGTTTTTATTTTGATTGCATGGTTTAACTTACAATGTATTAATTTCAATTCACGTATTTAATTAAATTTAATTGCTCTTCTTTTGAAAAGCCAGTAACACATTTTTTTAATACAATATTATGTTACCTCATACATTGAAAATTGAATAACATCACTGAAAGTATGAAGCGAGATTAGAACATTTAGCTTTATTATTATTATTATTATTATTATTAATTTTTAATATTATTATTATTATTAATTTTTATTATTATTATTATTATTATTATTATTATTATTATTGTTATATTATTATTATTATTATTATTATTATTATTATTATTATTATTATTATTATTATTATTATTATTATTACTATTATTTTTATTATTATTATTTATTATTATTATTATTATTATTTAGAATTCACTGATACAAAGATTTTGGGACGAATAAACAAAAATAAATATTAAATGAAATTTGAAATAATTTGATGCACATTATTAACACTCAGGTTTTTAATTTTGATTGCATGGTTTAACTTACAATGTATTAATTTCAATTCACGTATTTAATTAAATTTAATTGCTCTTCTTTTGAAAAGCCAGTAACACATTTTTTTAATACAATATTATGAATTTCACTAAAACCCACTACTTGTTATTGTGTACAGAATAAAGTTAACTAAAATGCAACTTTAAGAAGCATTTTTCTTTCAATTTTCAAACACTACTTTTAGAAAACTCTTGCTTTCCGTGTTTAAGGCAAGGCAATTTAAAGTGTTGATGATTTTAAATAACTCGATATATGTATTTCTAGTATATATTCTTTGCATGAACTTAAACTCGACTTTTTTTTTTTGGCCTTTTCGCAGTTGATTTTCGGGCCAATGAATAATTTTATGCATGCTTTAAAAAGGGCAGTTTAACGCAGATTTTTTTGAGAAAAATAGGCTCAGAACATATTAAAAATAAACTAATTGAATTCATTCTTACAATATAAACTGACGCGATCGGTTAAAAAATATGATTTCTTAACTATGAAATTACATAAAAATATTCGGATATGACTTGAGACAGCAAAAAACGCATTTGCAATTCAAACTATGAAACACCGAAAAAAAAATATTTTAAAATAATTAGAACCCACCAAGTTTGATCATAAAAGGTTTTAAAAACTAAAACTAAAGCATAATTTTAAAAGCTCAAAAGCAACATAATGATAAACTATTTAGGATGAAATAAAAATGGCTTTTCAACAGTAAAAACAGAAAAAAATTCATCCCAGAGAACTGTTAAAAAATTACAAATACATATAATTAAAATGAACATAAAACACCATAGTTTCGCAAATAGATGTAAAAAAGCAGTAAATAAAAAATTACTGCACAATAACATAAGTTCCGGTAAAATGTAAATTATTACCGATCAGATTGGGAATGTTCCTAAGCTATAAAAGCGATAGACATGTGAAAATGAAAAATCTGTCTTTCGTCTACAGCACCATTAGCATATTTTATTAAAACAAAGCAAATTGCTATTTTCACAATATCGCCAGAAAAAGCAGAAACTTTTCACGGCACTCAAATCGAATATAGAAAAGAAAACTAAGAAACATGAAATATAGGTGTACAGAAAAAAAATAAATAAAAATAAAATAAAGATCATTTGTGCCCCCTTGTCGTGCATGTTTTCAATAGTCAATGGATCCATTTACGCGATGGCAGCTCTTGCCGCTATTTTTCATATGTTCCGCTCGCCCGATGTGGTTTTCTCCCTATGTTTCATTTTCGAAATATATGTATATATTAGTTTCTTGGAGGATGCATTAAAAACGAATTGAACATTCCCACACGCGCACATTATCATAAGAAACTTTTACAAGAAACAAATTTTAGTATAATTTTAAAAAATAAAGTAACTAAACTCATAAATATCTTTGGGGGATGAGTTGTCTGGAAAATTAAATTGAACATTAGTATATTATAAGCATTACTAAATCGTTTCTACAGTGAAGTTTTTTATTTGAAACTATGAGCTTCTGTTTTCATGTAAAATTTTATTTTCAAAAAGCGCTTAAATTAAGAGGGAAGAACTAAATAATAACTCTACGCTAGTAGTAATTTGTTAACTTGCGTAATCATGCGTAAATTGCCTTCGCAAGTAATAAAATATTTCATGGAGTAAAATGTTTTTATTATTTGTTAACATGATTTCAAAACTAAAATAAAAATTTTGTTGATGCTATTTTGTTTTTCAAATATTTTAAAGAACTATCGCTATAAGTTATTCTTTCTATTTTTGTTATAATATTTCAATTTAATTGTTATTTTTATTTTTAATTAGTTAAATTTTAAATATATATCACCTTAAACTCTTCAAAATTCAATTGGAAAGTGACCGGATTCCACAAAAAGTAATTTTTTTTAATGGAAAATATTGATGGGTAAGTAGTTGCCTCAAACTTAAATAAAATAAAACTCAAACGCGATGAAATGAGAGGAAATCGTTCTATGTCCGAATTGGATTTAAAACTTTTTGCTTAATTTTGAGCACTCTAAAGTACTGTTATCAAAATAAACCTGGTTGAAAATTTTAGTTCCAATAGATTTTTAAGTTCGTATCCATTTAATTAATTGTAATAAAAAAATATTTTTCGCTAATTGAAAATCAAAGTTTGCAAAACAAATACTTACATTCAATGATGCTATTTCGAGATTTGTGCGAATGGTCAAACGACGAGAGAAAAAACTCCGAAAATTCCCAAAAAATGCAAATTAGGACCTGCCTCCAGTGGAGAAAAATCCGCAATTCGAAACCAACTACGACTGAGGATCAAGCGCTCTTACCACAAAGTCAACGAAATCAAGGAAAAAGTACTCCCCTAATGAAAAAAAATTAAATCATCAGATGAGTCCACTTACTTAAGCTTCCGTTGTCCGGTTAAGTGTCCCTCGCCTCCGTCTCGATTCGTATCCAAAGAATTCCTCCGAGAGAGAGAGAGAGAGCCGGAGAGGAAAAATGATGATCGCCGGGAGAAGGAGCAAAACCGCTAAACCCGCTTCAGAAACCCGCGAGAAAGGTTGCTGTTGGGATGCTGGGGTGGTATGCTCGAATGATGCTCGGGCTTTCTCAGGAAGGGCAAGCCGTCCATGTTGTTGACGTCACAGACTAAGGTCGAGTCTTGTTGAGGTTTTCCGAGCGCGATTCGTTAGGACCATTGGTGCATGCAGGCTTTGGGCTATGGGATATTTCAGATAGGTCGGAAGTCAGTGTGTGGTAGACTTGCCGATTTTATAACGATGGGTTCCTTACCCGTCTCGTTGGAAGGTTTGCTCCAATTAATTTCGTTTCGTTAATGAGGCTCGTCCGCACACAACGATTAATTGAAGATGCCTCAGTTTACTAGGCTAAATGCTTTGCTGTTTGAAAAGTGTTCTTGCATGTTGGACTTTCGCTGACATAAGAACGATCAATTATCTCGTTAAAGGAACAATTATCCAGAGAAAAGCTTGATTAGCAGCTGCATTTTATGTATGCAAATTGTTATGATTTTTTGACTATATATTTTTTCGAAAAGAATATTAGTTAGAGAACTTTTTTAATGTAAGTAACACGTTTTTAACATTCGTAGCATTGTTTCAGATTTAGTGAAACTGAGATTTAAAGAATGACACGACTTCTAAAAATATATTGATTGTAATAAGATAATACAGTTTTTCAACATTTTCATGTATAACCAAGTGATATTGGTATCTAAAGTATTTTCAAGTCTTCTGCCTTTAATAATGTAAGTGGACTCATATTTGTAGATCACAAATTACCACTCATAAAATGTTTTAGGTTGCAAAGGATAGCTTTTATCTGTCATATTTCAAGAAAAGACCAGTTAGTTATATGAATGTAGTAAATTATTTTCCACGTGTAAATGCTTTTTCGGCCATATTCAGCAAGTATTTAAGTTTTTTGAATTCCATCTGCAATTGCGGATCTTGTTCTTTTATTTGTCAGCTAAAGATTTACCATCGGGTTCGCAATAATGTACCGATTGTGAATAGTATTGCGAGGGAAGAGTGTTTTAAGACCGTGGTAGTCAACCATCTGACGTTGCGCAATAACTTCCGTTCGCAGACTATCTTCTCTAAGGAGTGATGGTCACTCAAGTTAGTCAAAAAGTGAAACAAGGATACTTCCGTCCACACCATTAAAAACAAATGGGGTGGATTTAGAAAAGACGCAATATTGTCGAAGATGCCGTATCACGTGTTTCACTCACAAGCAGAAACAAAAAGAGCTTGCTGGTTAGTTAGAATGAAGGAGCGTGCACATTGAGAACATATATATCATTTTTGTAGATACACCAGTTTTAAGTGGTGCTTTTTTTTTTTTGATGATTTGGTAAACTCGATTGTTCTGGCAAATACCCAAAATCATGCATCATTATGCTTCTCTTAGTCATTTTAGCCGTAGTTCTGATAGTAGAAAAAAATCAGTTAGTTTTAATAAGTTTGAAACAAGATTTTTTTTCCATTAGGCAAGTTATGGAGCCCGCCTGTCTCTGCTGCGCTGTGCTATATGAACCTTCATCTTGTTTAATGCTTTGGGTAAAGATGACGAATATGTAATTGGGTTAAGATGCTGTTGCTTTTCGACATGTCCTAGAGAAGGAAATTATCCTACTGGAAACAAAGATCTAGAAAATTACACCGAAATGTCGGAAAAATCTGATTGGGTAAAATACATTGTATACAGCCGTTGGCTCCCTACATCGTGTAAGTCATCTTATCCCAAGCGCAATTCAAATTTCGGCATCTTACCCCAAAAATGCAACTGTTTTGAAATCATTAATTTTCGGAGGTAATAAATTGTTTTTCAAAGCGAAACGTATTTATTTACTATGCACAAAAGTCCATATTTTATTGATATAGTGATTTGTTAAAAATTAAACCTGTACTGAAAAATATGGCTTCTTCCTAAAATCTACCCTAAATAAACAAATAAATTTTGAAGCTGCAACAATCACGGGAAAAAGGCCATACAAGTGCAATTGCGCAAAATATGTTTTGACTCCAACGACTAACCTCACGAAATGGATACTAAGAAAACACTACAAAAGCCACGAAGAATAAGAAATATAAACAAAAATATTCAGTTTATGACATCAAAACGAGAGAAATCATAGTAAATCTTAGTAGCCGAATGTTAGTTTTCAATAAAAGAGAGCTTAAGAATAACCCAAAGCTTTTCAGTTTTCTAAGTGTTGTTGAAAACACCTGATAAACTAAGATTTATGTTTACGCAAAACCAAAAACAACTTACTGATTATGGGGGAAAGAGGCGCAAGAGGATGCAAAAGGTGGCGTGACCAAAAGCAAATGCTATGGTATCCCGTAAAAGAAGAAAAAGTTCTACTGGATTTCCAATCAGTATCTGACGGCATTTCACAGTGCGAGAACCACCAATTAGATTGTTGTGACTACAATTGTGTTTTTGTTTGTAAGAAGTACTTTCGATGCGTTGAGTTAGAGCGAATTTATGAAGAAAACAACACATTCCAGGCCGTTTATTGTTATTGCCTGTAAAGGTGAGTAATACACAATGATTTCAAATTTTATAGCTTTCTTAATTCAGTTGCTAGTTTAACTTAAACTCCGCTTGTACAGTGACCAAGTTAATACATTTGGTTTAGGGTGCACATTGATACAGTGTATCAACGTAGGGGAAAGTTGCCCAAAACGGGATAGGCGGGCAAAACGGGATAGTGGGCGTTGGAGCTTGACTGGTGGTACTATCTCGCAAGAGACAGGCTAAACTGGTTCCCGACCGTCATGACAGCATACTCAGTTAATATCTCAACTCTAGCCACGTATTTCACAAAGAAATATTTTTTCAAAGTTTTCAATTGAGATTTTTACTTACTTTTTACTTTTTTCGACTGTAGAACAACTAGAATTGTGGTTCTCCGTAATTCGGAACAATTTCTTTTAGAACTGTATTTTGTTCATAGTTCTTTTAGCAACAATTTCATGTACTTAAATATTGCTAGTGAGTGGCGGTTTCGGGGTCAGCCCTTTATGTTGTCAAAAGCATCATGGTCGGGTAAAACGGGACACTTTTAAGGTGCCCAAAACGGGAGACAATTTTGATGTGTCCCGTTTTACCCGACCATTTCCATTAATGTTTTTTCAATGTGTTTAAGCAGTACGAAGCAAGCTAGAGGTTCGCAAGTGGATGTTCAACCATCCTGACAAAGGGATTACTATCTACGATGTAGGAAATATGTTCAATGCAACATTTTAACGAGCAGCTCTTGTAGAAACTGCTGTGAATGGGTACACGAAAACAGGCATTTTCCTATATAATCCCAGATGTCTTTCCTGAATATCTCTTCGCTTCCTCTCTTCCAACAGATCACCCATTGCTGGATGCTCAGAACATGGCATCCTAACACCCATTAAATCTGCAACAAAATGAGATCAGATCCGAAGGATCTTCAAATTCAGTCATAGCATCTAAGAGTTTGCTATCATCACAACCACTAGAGACAGTATTGAAAGAATCACTTAGTGCAACGATAACACTAGCACAAATGCAGGTCTTATCCAACCGTTCACTTCAACAGGAGTCAAAGGACTTGGACTATACTGTCGCCCTTCACTGCCATTTTCCATATCATCCAAAGAAATTCTACCTCCACCACGAGTGATTGGACCAAGACCTCAAAATAAACACGATAATAGAAGAGGAAAAACAGCATTTATAACAAGAAGCCCATATAAACTTGAGTTGGAAGAAGAAGAACGAAAAAGAATTTAAAAGCTGAAAAAAAAAAGGCTGCCAAAACAAGTCTCTTGAATGTTCTGAAAACAAAACAAATGAGGCGTAAAAAAACAGGTGGAGTTGCAAAACAGGCATATAAATTTTAAAAATGTTGCTCTGAACCTGAAAAAACCCCACAAACATCATTTGCAAAAATGGAAGAAAATACACGCAACATGAAAAAAAAAAAAAACGAAAAAAAAAAAATCATCAGTTAGCCAAGGTTGGACGTCGTCGTCTTCAGAAGATGAAACTGAAAAAGATGATGCATGTATTTTCTGCAACGCTCTGTATCTTGAATCGAAATCTGGAGAAGGAAGCTGGATACAATGCTCGAGATGCCAGGAATGGGCCCACGAAGTTTATTCCAAAGCAGATAAAGAAGACAATACATTTTTATGTGATTTCTGTGTTATGTAATTTTCCAGATTTACAATTACTTAGCCTATTTTTGGTCTAAAAACTAAATCAAAAGTAAAATCAGTACAAAATAATAACATACAATTCCCTATCCCGTTTTACCCACCCTTGGTCGGGTAAAACGGGATCGTATAAGACTTTTTGAAACCAGTATTTTTCACATAAATAATACCGAACAAATTTGACAAAGGTATTTTTAGTAATGCAAAAGGTGCATACTTTTAAATGCCGTCTAACTTTGGAATGTACCTTGTATACAATAAGAAGTAAAGTGAAGAATAGGTTAGCTATCCCGTTTTGGGGTACTTTCCCCTACTCAATGCATTAAGATGTATCACAAAATTGGGAAGTAAAGCAAAAAAAAAAAAATGTCTGTTGCATATTGATGTGCTCCTGCAATGTAAGAATGAAATGCTCGGATTTGCTTTGAGTAAGAAAAATATAATTCTTAAAATTTCGATCATAATTTTAATTCGTTTGTGTAATACGTCGAGAGAAATAATATCTCTTGTATAATGTTCGATTAAGCTCTAACCGCATTAAAAAGTATTTTATAACACAAATATACGATACAAATTTCTTTGTTTTTCCCATTATTTATTTATTTTTTATTAATTTAAAATACACTTATACCATTTTTTTCGTTAATACTAATTGAATGGAACCAGTTTATATGCTTGAACCGTACAATCAACTTGTTGAGAAAGGTTTTTAAAATGTCGAAGCTGATTCTTGGTAGAAAAAAGTGGAATGAAATTTCTTTGTTTTCTTTCTTAGAAAAGCTGCTACCAATTTTTTCTCTGAAAATAAATGAAGTAAGCCTTGTATTGTTTCTTCTAATGACACAAAAGAAATGTCAGTAAATCACGATCTACCACCTAGTTAAAGAACTTTAGTTTGTACTTAAATGCCCATGAGTTACATTTTTTTACTGGTTTTGCCAGGATTGCAGCTTCAATTGTTCGGTATTCTTGGACTTAATTGCACGGCTCCTCATTGTAAGGATGATTTTAACCGTCTTTCGATAAAATGCTTTCCTTTAAAACTTCAAACAAACTTCATCGCTAAATACTTACACTACTTTTGGAATGGTAGCGGTCAGAAAAGCAAGCTATTAAGCATTCCGTAAACATCCACTGATAAAATGAGGAACATAGTCGTTAAAAGTTGCATGCAATTAATTTTCCTAAAAGTTTTGAAAAAAGAAAAAAAAAAACTTTTCCATTCGAAGAAATTCTGCTTCTATTTTTCTTGCTGAACTGAACTTTTTGCTTTAATTGATATCTATCGCATAACTCGTGAACATCGATGAGAAAATAGTGTTCATTTTTACAACATTTACAAGTGAAAAAAGTTCATTTTCCCAACTTTTGAGACAATTTGTATAAATTTTTGGCAAATCATTTTCACTGAATTTCTGTTTGTTTCAAGCACACGGCAATTATAAATGGGTAAATATTTCTTTTGCTCATTTTAATCTCAACTTTTGCTCATTAGAACTCGATCAGGACACTTCATAACGTTGCTCAATTTTTTGCTTTCATTTAAGCTAATTTGAACAGTTTGAACGATTCCGAACACTTACTCGGTTAATTCTGAATCTCTCAAAAATTTAATGTAAGTCCTAGATAAATTTTGATTCAGTAAAGCCATTTTGTCTCAAAAGCATTTTTTTTTTCTTTTTTCTTTTTTTTTTTTTTGTAAAATGTGTTAAAAAGTGTTGTTTTTCTTTTGACTTGGTTATTTCCTGATTATTCTAATTTTATTTCTGAATGATTAAAAAAAAGTACTATCAGAGCTCATCGGTGAACTTTAGAACGTTTATTTTTATAACACCACAAGCTCTAAAAGTATTTTAGGAAAAACAAAAGTTTTTTGAACATATTTTTAGATTCTTCTTTGTCTCAAGAAAGAGAAAAAAGATATTGATAAAAATCGAAACATATTTCAATGTAGACAAAACATTAGACTTTACAGCGAAATTTGATTCCAATATAGATCTCAATTAAACAGGCGAATTCAATGTAGAACGTAGATTTCAAGTTTTTTTTCCCATCAACTTTGCCCAAGCAGAGTACAGGAAAAGAAACATTTTCAAAACACTGGCGCACGCGACAGATCAAGAAATCTTAAAGCTGTTGAAAGGCTGTTGATGTAAATTGCTGTTTTCTCCTTGTTATTAAACTCGCCTCAGTCGGCTGGGCGTGTCAGCGAGTCAGTCGGCGCAAAGATCTTTCGCCTTTAGTCATGGTTAACAATTTACTGCCGTGGTTTCTGACTCCATGGACTAAGTGGTTAGTTGTTCATTTTTTGAGATGCAGAGAACTGTCAGTGCCCCTGGGTGACAGAATTATGTGTTATGTAAAATATCCACCGAGTGCCTAGTTACTCTCTGTCAAGTTAAATTTCTAGTACAATGTCGCATAGTGAGAGCCCAGGTTCCCTTCTTTTAGAGGGAAACTGGGATCATACAAGACTTGCTGTAGGCGATCCATACCGGGCGATCGCTCTAAGTCTGAAAAGTCTAAGTCCTTTTACGCCCCTATACTATCCCCTACCCCTACACCCCCAACTATCCCTAACACTATTGGAAAGAAAAAAAAAAACCTCTACTAAGACAGGGGTCTCTTAAAACTCATCTGTTCAACTTAGATGAGTCTTGCAGCACTACTGAAAATATATAAGCGACCAAGGACGGACATTCTTCTTTGTTTAAGAGAAAAAAAAAAACCTGCATGAAAAATTTCGATTAAAAATCATATAACTTGTTTATACACTAAACTTTTCACTTAAATCAGCTTTTCGATCTCTAATATTTGTTTGTTTAGGGCGTTCATCCTCATTTTTAGGTTTAACAATTTTAGACTCTGATGATTGTTCTTGTTAGGGAACAGTTTGTGAAATAATACATGTACTAAAATGCCTGGTTTTACACCCTACGCATTTTAGTGTCTCGACTTATCGCCAGTACTTCTCATTTGCAATTTTCAGTGCATCTGCATTGTTAAAGTTTTTGCATTGTTAAAACAAAGAAAAAGCAATTTCATTGCAGCACCTGTTTCATACGCACTCTAGTGTTGATGAAAGTGTATTTTTGAAACCACCCTGCTGTAATTACTCGTTTCGTTCGTTTTTTTAAAATCTTTTTTCGGGAATCGCCCTTCCCTTCTTTTGTCAGGTTCGCATTTCAACCTGCGATTTCAAGACACATTAACTGCTCTCGAGTCATTAATTGCTGATGCGGAGTTTTAAGAAATTGTTTTTGAGACAGTGAACAATGGCATACACTGCGATGCAAAAGTTTAGACAATTGGCAAATATGTGAACAAAAATAAAACTACTCAACGAAATGCTTTCAAATTTCTGCTACAGGTACACAATATGGTCCCAAATACGTGTATGGAGTTCTTAAAATTTTAACTGGAACCAAATTTTGGATATTACGAAAGACATTTTTTAACATTGTTGCAAAAGTTTAGACAATAGTCATATTTTATGCAAATATCCCTTGAAATGTAATTGATGGAGAAAAGGTGGGGCTTTATTATTCAATTATAAAGTGCAGAGATTGCTGAATAAATAATCAAAATCTCAAAAGCTCTGTAGTTCTCGTGTAAAGAAGATGATAAAGTTTGGAAGCCGAAATTTGAAAATGAACCTACTTTATTATTTTTTTGTCTTTTAAATCGGCTCTAGTATGGTAGTACGTTGTTTTTTACTTTGTGGAGAGCAAATTCAGACATGCGTATCGATCAAAAAGTCCAAGAAAAATTATATTTCTTAAGGATGAAGGAATTGAAAAAACGGCTCATACTGACGATTCGCCCCTTAATCCTACAAAACTTCAACTTAGGTCAAAAACCGCGCGTGACAGCATAAGTAGATGAACAACTGAATCGGAATGCATAAAAAAAACAAAGAATTGTGCTTGAACCTTTTCAGACAGAGTGTCCCAAATAAGCCAGATTTTATTGGTAAAAGCAGTACAGCATATGATATTTATCAAGTCCGGCGAAAAGAATTATAATCCATCTAGGCCAACCCAATTTTAATAATTTTTATCAAAGAAAGTACCATTCATTTTTTAGTCACGATGATACATATGCTGCTTTTCACATTAAAATCTGGCTTATTTGGGACACTCTGTCCGAAAAGGCTCAGGCACAATTCTTTGTTTTTTTTATGCATTCCGATTCAGTTGTTTATCTACTTATGCTGTCACGTGCTGTTTTTGACCCAAGTTGAAGTTTTGTAGGATTAAGGGGTGAATCGTCAGTCTGAGCCGTTTTTTCAATTCCTTCATTCTTAAGAAATATAATTTTTCTTGGACTTTTTGATCGATACGCATGTCTGAATTTGCTCTCCACAAAGTAAAAAACAATGTACTACCATACTAGAGCCGATTTAAAAGACAAAAAATTAATAAAGTAGGTTCATTTTCAAATTTCGGCTTCCAAACTTTCTCATCTTCTTTACACGAGAACTAAAGAGCTTTGGATATTTTGATTATTTATTCAGCAATCTCTGCACTGTATAAATCAATAATACAGTCCCGCATTTCCTCCACCAATCACATTTCAAGGGATATTTGCATAAAATCTGACTATTGTCTAAACTTTTGCAACAATGTAAAAAAATGTCTTTTGTAATATCCAAAATTTGATTCCAGTTACAGTTATAAGAACTCCAGACACGTATTTGGCACCATATTGTGTACCTGCAGTAGAAATTTGAAAGCATTTCGTTGAATAGTTTTCTTTTTATTCACGTATTTGCATTTCGTCTAAACTTTTGCATCGCAGTGTATTAGAGTAATTATTCTATCTCTCTGTGTCAGTAAAAATGCTGCACTAAATAAAAAAAGCATAATACAATCAATAACCGAACTGGAGACTGATGCTTCTAGTTATATATATATATATATATATATATATATATATATATATATATATATATATATATATAAGCTAAACGAATAGGAAACTGTAGCCTTTTGAAGGGTATTGAAGATTCTGACGGTGTCATTGGGATACGTGGCAACAGAACTACTTCATCTTTAAATTTGCTAGTCAAAATGATTGCCTCAATAATGTTCCCGGTGATTTTTTTGATAACTAAACGCGTACCATTGCATAATCTCGGTGGATTTAAATTACGTAGAAGAACTATGGATGAACCAATTTTTAACCGCAGATTATGTGGTGGCATTCCGGGTATGTTTAGAAAATTTTCGCCAAGAATACAGAAAAGCTGGTAGCTAAATAGATAATTTGCAATAAAAAATAAATTGCGGTCTTAAATTAAGATAAAAACTATCCTATCATTTAAGTTGGATCAAACTGAAACTGCGTGCAAAATTTGGTTAAAAGCGGTTCAGTAGCTGAGGAGTCCATTGGACACAAACACAGGGACACGTTATTTTTATATATTAAGATAAGAAAGATTATTACTTGTTTACTGCGCTCCAGAAGCTGCCAGAACATGTGCTTTATGTCGCTCAGCCATGGAGGTGTCAAACAAGACTTAGTAAAAAGGCTTAGCCAAAAACACAGAAAAGCTGGTAGCTAAATACATAATTTGCAATAAAAAATATATTGCGGTCCTAAATTGAGATAAAAACTATCCTATCATTTAAGTTGGACCAAACTGAAACTGCGTCTTCTGTAATATCCAAAAATTGATTCCAGTTATAGTTATAAGAACTCTAGACACGTATTTGGGACCATATTGTGTACTTGCAGTAGAAATTTGACAGCATTTCGTTGAATAGTTTTCTTTTTATTCACATATTTGCATTTTGTCTAAACTTTTGAATCGCAGTGTATACAGGGTGTCCACTCCTATCGTGGCCCAATAGCTAATTTCTAAACTGTTAGAGATATGCATTATAGTTCATTTAGGAAAAAATCTCCAAATTACGAAAGGAATTTTGGTTCTATTCAATGTTTTTCAAAAAAATCAAATTTGAAAGAGTTACGAAATTTAAATTTTTATACAGCCCCCAGTCCTATCAATCATATTTAGTAAAACATTCTTGACACTGTAACATTTAAAACTTAAAAAAAATCACTGTTCTATGACAAAAATTGACCAAGGATTTCACATACGGGCAATCTTTATTAGTGGCTGAAATGGAACATATTCCTGCTTTACAAAACAAAAGCAAAATAAAGAGGGGGGGGGGGGCTGAATGAAGTGAGGACTGGGTTGAGCTTCCTGTCCCATTTGATTTTTATCCTAGCTAGTAGACAGGATTATTTTCAGATTGGCTCCTAACACTTTTTTCTGGGTTTCTTACTGGTGAAGCTTTACTTCAAAGGTGTTTTTGTATTTTTAAAAAGTTAAAGGTAAGTTGTTCATAAATAAAAATTAATTAATAACTGAAATTTCTAATTTTTTTTGAAAAAATCAAAAAAATCCGATTTAAATCAAAAAAATCTGATTTAAATCCAAAAAATCCGATTTTTTTGATTTTTTTAAAAAAATCATTGATTTTTTTACACCCTGGTTTTATGACTTCGCGGTTCGAATACAAAGCCGTAATCCCCCAGTAAGATTTAATGAAATCTTGGATAAATCCCCTATTTCAAACTGTAGAAGCGAAGATTTCAACCCCGTCCTCAAAGGTAAAAAGATTTGCGGTACAGCATGTGTACCACCCAGTTCTAAAAGGTTAAAAGTGGTCTTGGGTAAAATATTAATTATATATTTTTTTATTTCCACCTGGAGAGAAAGAGCTGTGTTAAAGTATGTAAAACATGTTATTCTAACATGCATAAAATTTCTCCACCACTTTCATTTTTACTTTCTTCTATATCTATTATATAGAAGAAAGTATTGGTTTCGTGAAAATTTTCGAATGTCGAATTTTGACGGATTTGCACGTTTTGAGGTGCGCTGAGTCCATTTCGACCATTTTTGGCAAATGTCTGTCTGTGTGTGTGTGAGTCTGTATGTGTGTGACCAGTTTTTGTGGCCGCGCTAGAGCAAAAACTACTGCATGAAATCGAACAAAAAATTTTTCACATATGTACCACCATGTGAACTGGTGCACCTGACTTTGTTTAGCGAATTCCTCCAAGGGGGGTGGAGCAATCGCACGTGTTCTGCGCGGTGGTGATTGCTATATCTCAGGAAGTAACCGGCGGAATCAAACGAAAATCGGTTCATAGGTAGACCCTACCGAGTACAGGTGCTGATTCAATTTGCGTGTCAATATCTCGAAGGGGGTTGGAGCAATCGCACGTGTTCTGCGCGGTGGTGATTGCTACATCTCAGGAAGTAACAAGCGGAATCAAACGAAAATTGGTCCATAGGTAGACCCTATTGAGTACAATCGCTGATTCAATTTGTGTGTCAATATCTCAAAGGGGGGTGAAGCAATCAAAAGTGCTTATTTTGTCATTGCACCTACTGTATCTCGAGAAATATTGAAGAGATTTGAATGAAATTTGGAATAACACTAACCCAATAAGGAAGAAAGCATCGATTAAATTTTGGCACCAATCGCCCCAGGGGGAGGGTGGGGTGATTTTTGCGCTTAGTCAACAATGCGAAAAATCAATTCATTAAAAAATCGTTTTCACACTATTTAATTATCAAAACAGCTGAAAACTTTCAATGATTTGAAATTTTTAACTGTTGCCAATTTCTTTTTACTAACAAATAAAATGTTTGCAATTAATCTAAACAAGGCTTTTGCAATGATTTCCAATTTCGCTGATTGATTCTGCATTTGCAGTTTTATTACGATAATTGGGAAATTGGAGCTGTTTCCAATTATTCGGGCGAGTACGTATTTTATTTTGTAACTGGAATTCATAAGATAGATATAGAAGAAAGTTTCGTGACGGCCACAACAGCTAGTTGTGTAGATGTTTTTACAAAACCTTCAATGACTCAAAGTTAAGTTATAATAATTACATCACTATTCTGCCATGCTAAGCACAAAAGCCGTATCTGCACTTTTTCACAAAATGGAGCTATCGCCACCAGGTGTCTCTTTGTGACGTATTTTACCTAAATACAAAATTATACGGTCATCTGAGAATGGGAAATATTTTTGAAAAAATTCTGAAAAAGTTTCAAATAATCTGAATCAAGTATATGGTGGTAAAAAACTTAAGAGAATTATATCACAGTTTGAGCTCGAATGCAGATACTGTCGTCCCCGCTTAATTGAGTAACAGATAAACGAATACCCTGCATACGAATAAATCTCCCCGGAACAGCTGCCATAGGCGCAATGTTAAAGATTCCCTGCTTTATCAAATACCCCACTTAATCGAACAATATTTCTTGGAACCGACAGTATTCGTTTAAGCGGGGTGTACTGTACCACTTTTGGGCTTAGCACATCAGTATTGTTACAACCAAGACATACAATTTTCAATATGACTATAGGAATGTTTCGCTCCTAGATGAATCAAGAGTCCGAAGAAGCGCGGAAGAGTGAGAACTGGGGAAATCTGCTGCACCGAGTGGAGTTCTGGAGTCAGCTCATCCAGAGGCTGAGCGCGAGCAGCGTCACTGTGCACGCCACCGTTGAGTTCTTGGAAGTACGTGAAGTCCGTTTCATTAGAAAAGTTAAATAAGTTGGTTAGGTTAAATACACAAAATATATTGCAGACATGTGTTTCATGACTTCAAAGAGCGCCTTCTTCAATGCAGTGTAAACTTACACGTAGAAAGCCAATTGCAAATTTGCATTTTAACGTTGTTTTATCAAATTGTTTTGAAACACTATGATTCCAGACTTAAAATGCTTAATATGTATAGTCTTGAGCAAAGGAGAACCAGAGGGGACATGATTCAGTTATTTAAATTTATTAAAATGAATGATGTTGCAGGGTTAAATTTTTGCACAGAAAGCAGGACAAGGGGTCATTGTTATAAGCTGTTCAAATCTCAGGCTAATCTGGAAATTCGAAAAAATTACTGTTTTACCAGGGTAGTGGGAACTTGGAACAGTTTACCGGAAGAGGCAGTAAGGAGCAAGAGAGTAGATAGCTTTAAGAGGGCTATTGATCTTCATTGGGGTCTATAATTTGACTAGGACCAGCCCAGTTGGGCTCAGAACCTGCTGCTGGTCGTCGCATTTGTATTTGTAACATGTTCTGTGACAGCTAACTGTTGTAAAAAATATGTTTTTATGCATAATAATTTTTAACTCTCTCTCTCTCTCTCAATTTTATGCCAGCATAATTGGTTAGTACACTTACTTAAATAAAAATAAATAAAATAAAAATGTCCATCCAAAATTTCAGTATTTTTTTTTAATCCAGAGTATTTAGTATCCTTGAACCTAATTTTTCTAGATAAGATTGTGTTTGTGTATACAGATATGTGCACAAGAGAATATTTGGGCATGAAAATGAAACAAAGTTCAATTATAAATTTAAATACTTCACATACAGTATTATAAATATAATACTGTATGTGTAATACTGTATGTGATACATTTATTTTATCTGTGTGTTGTTAAATGAACGTTTTAACTAGTTGATTTCTTTATGTTTTTTTTTTTTTTTTTAATATCTTTTCGCTAGAATCAATGTGAAATTTCGAACGTGTTTGGCGAAAAATACTTCTTGATGAAGTCCGTTGTGGAGTATTTAAACCATATATTTGAGAAGACCGGCTTTTACGACACCAAAGCTCACAACATAGAAGCCTATAGAAAGAAAATGTGGTGGTTCTGCATCAAAGCTGAAGTTAATGGAGAAGTAAGCTCATTTATGAAAATACTTATTTGTTAATTCATGGGTGCCCATGTAATATATATTTTTTTTAATAACCCGCCACAATCACGAATACATTGCCATCAATTCAATGCAAGACATATAAAGCATAACCGAGAACATATGAAAACATTGTCCCCTCATTCATTCAAAAATATTATTGCCATAACCATTGCAAAAAGTCCATTAGAATGCCAAAACTCTGAAAAAACTAATACAACCACCGAAAGAATTACATTCCAGCGGAATCGTTATAATGCAGAGCATTTGGTGTTTTTTTTGGGGGGGGGGAGGGAGGGTAAATTTGAATAAGTGATGTGCCCAGGGTTGCCACAGGCTACTTAAATGCTACTTTTTGCTACTTTTTTTGTCACAAGGCGACTTTGGAAACTTTTATTCAAAAACTGGCTCAAAAGCAACCTTTTTTCACTAAAGCTACTTTTTTGGAGACTTTTTATTTTCCAAAGCAAGTTTTTATTCAATAATAGTTGAGTTTTTTCACCCTTTTTGTTGTTTATTTAATAATTTGAAACATATTTTCTTATTACTCTTTATTCCTATTTCAGCTTGTTTTTTGGTGAAAAGTGGTTTGCTAAATAGCTCTCCAGTTTTTTGTCATCCGAACTCTTCAAATAGGGTGTTGACTGAACTGGGAAACATGGAATTGCCTGAAAATTCATTTTACAAATGTTATTAGTTCAGGAAATTCCCCTCAAAAGAATTTTTTTTCCAAGCATGTGCCAAAATTTCAGGAATCAATTATTAATATTGTTCATCATAGCTTAACTAAAATGCAAATTCTTGAATTATTTTATTCTAAGAAGCTCATATTTTTGCAATTCACATGCTTCTAGGGACTTCTACATTGTAAAAAGTACAATATTTTTACATCATTTGTGAGAAATGGATTTTTTTCCCCTTTTCAGTGTTTATTAAGTTTTGTTGAAATAGAAATAAATAAATTTTCGTTTTATTTCTACTAAAAGCTTGTTTTAAAAATTTTTGAACACTCCATGACTGTTTTAAACACTATCATTCGCTGCATCAAGTTAGGGCTGAAGTCAAGTGCTGTATCTCCGTTTTTGCTTCAATTTTGTCAAGTTCTACAATATTTGAATAATATTTCTTATCTCTTTCAAAAAAATGAAGCATTAATAAAAATTATAATTTAGAGCCCTATTCCAGAAAAAGTCGGTAGCATTCCACTTGAAATTGATGTCATTACTTTATCAAATCATGTCAGTTAGTGGAATCTTTATGTGGATATTGTTTGAGAAATATGAATTTATAACATCAAACTAAAGCAAAACTATTCCGTGCGAGAGTGCCTGGAAAAGCTCTCAATCTCAAAAAAATGAGAAAAATAAAATTTGAGTGTTGCTTCTTTGCAATATTCATCATAATTTTCTATTATAGTTGTCCTGATCGCAAATCGTATCAGCATTTAACATTCTGAAATTAGCCTTACATTGGTACCATACAGGATAAAAAAAATGCCTTAGGTTATTAAATAAAATAAAATAAAATCTTAACAGAAATGAAAGTGCCTCCCCCCCCCCCCAAAAAAAAAGGCTGATTTGAGAAAGGTAGTTAAAAAAGTAGAAGAAAAGATTAAACTGGAAAACCAAGTTACAGGCAAAAGTACGCAGTACTCATTAAAAGTGCTGCCGTGTTTTTGAAGGCCTAGCTATTACAGCCGAGAAATTTATAAAGCTAATTCTTGTAACAGAAGACTTTAGAAATTTATGCTGATATTGCATTCTTTTTTTGATAATAGCTATTTGCAGTGTTTTCTTGACAATTGCTTTACATTTATTATTTTTCCTTGTAGTCTTATGAAAATAGTTCAGGTTGTCACAGAAAGTAGTTTAAGGCAGGAATTTAAATGAAACACAGACGATCGCAACTCACCAGTGCAATCGCAAATTCCTAAATTTGGATTCAAGTGAAACGTTACAATGCTACGAAATGCTATTCTATTGTAATTCGACTTCCAGTAGTGATTGCAATTGCGATCCCGTCGAAGTGATTGCAATGGTGGTTCACTTGAATTCGGCCCTAAAGCTCTTGGAAAAAGAGAGAGCGCATTAAATATAAAGAAAAATTAAACTTTTTACTGAACAAAAATTAAGCTAATTGAATGAAATTAGTTCTAATATTGGAAAATAAAATATAAACTCCCTTTTTTCATAAGTTGTAGCAAAAGTTTTATCTTTTTTCATTTGTACATTCATATTAGCACATTCATTTTACATCCATTAAGAATGAAGGTGTAGATTTTTTGCTACTGTATGATTTTTCAACCCAGTTTGTTTATTACTACATTTAGCTAATAATATGAATGTATCTTTTTTTCTTTACAACTTTTTAAATTCCACGAGCTACTTTTTTTGAAATTTTTAGGCTACTTTTTTGCAACTTTTTTGAAATTTTTAGGCTACTTTTTTGCAACTTTTTTGATATATTTATGCTACTTTTGCTACTTTTTTATTGAATTTTTCCTGTGGCAACCCTGTGTGCCAGATCGGGACAAATTTACGGATATCTGACACATCACTAATATTATATATATATATATATATATATATATATAAAAAATACTAATAATGAAATCGAAAATGGCACATTAGGAGAAGTCAAAGGAGAAAGGTTGAATCCAGAGCTCATCAGCCGTGGGGGATTCAAGAGTGGTCGAAAGACCAAAAAATTTTAAAAATAAACTAAAGAGAGGATGTTTTAGTTCAAAATATGCAGTCTACAGATATTCATTGGGCAAAAAAGCACCAATGTGAGCCTGCAAACCGCACATTAGAACAAAAACCTAAAACTAAAAGCAGGGGTTTCGCCTCGACCGATTAGGAATAAAATTCCCAAAAACCGGCCACCCACAGGACGGTCCTGCTGTGAAAATAAAAACATCTCACCTGAAGTTCCGTGCGACAAAATCCAAAATCATATCCAGCAAATCAGGAGGCAGTCCAGTTGTCAAAATATAAGGTAAATCCGTGTCCAAAAAACAAATCCTAAAACGTTCCGGTCTACCATTTACACGTGCTCAAAAAATATCCATCCCTGCAATCCTGAGAATGGTTTCTTCCAGCGATTTCATACGATTGAACAGTTAAACAGTTACAGTGAAGCAAAGTCGTTATTGAAGGTTATACTTGAGCAAACATTTTTAATTAGATTTTTTGGAAAATTGTTGTCAAATAGTATATTTTTAAGAAGAGAAATTTCTAAATTAAAAGCAGTTTCATTGTTACAAATTCTTTTAATTCGAAAGGCTTGTGAAATAATGATGCCAATGAAAACTTTTTTGCTAAGGCAGGAATTATAATCTTGTAGGCTATTGACTTTAAATTGGAATTCACGTCTTTTGTCATAAATTGTGGTGTAACAGAAGGAGCCAATTTCTATGTTAATGTCCAGGAAATTAAAAATCTTTTGATTTTGACTGGTTTTTTTAAGCGTTAAGGAGTTATGATAAATAGTTTTGCTGAGCTCAGAGAAATTGGAAAAATTAATGCATAGAAGATCATCAATGTATCTACAACAGAGAGGTGTAGAGGAGGGGTTTTCAATCGAAAATTTTCTTTCATAAAACAAGAGAAAAAGGTTGGCAAGGGTTGAACTAAAATTAGCTCCCATTGCAATACCATTGATTTGTTGAAAACATGAATTACCATTTTTAAAAAAATTATTGAAAATGCAAAATTTAAACAGATTAAGAAAAAAGCTTTCATTCAAATCGAGTGTGTCATTCACAGAGCTAAAAAGCTCAGACACAGTGGAAAAAAGCTCACAAAGGGGGATGTTAGTAAAGAGATTTTCAAAATCAAAGGTTTCAAGGCTATTTA